>APFE030347767.1:132089-151098 GCA_000404065.3 Pinus taeda
TTCACTCTTGGTTCAGGACCTATTACATGGGCTTGCAAGAAACAAGGTGCCATTTCTCTTTCTTCAACAGAAGCAGAGTATCGTGGTGCCGTAGAAGCTAGTAATGAAGCTTTGTGGCTTCGTCAGATCCTATCAGAGTTTGGCTTTCAGCAACAGCATCCGACTACACTTTGGTGTGATAATCAAAGTGCCATTCAACTATGCAAAGATCCAGCCCGACATCAGCGTAGCAAACACATTGAACTACACATGCACTTCATCAGAAAGCTCATTCATGACCATGTTCTTGAAGTGCAATATTGTTCAACAGATGATCAAGTTGCAGACATCTTTACAAAGGCTCTCACAGAGGCGAAGTTTACTGAACTTCGATTGTATGGTTGGAGTTTCAGGAAGTTGTCACTAAGGGGGAATAGGCTCTAGGTGCCTCCTTCCTTCTCCTATTGTGTCATATTTGTAAATCCTTCAATCCTATCCCAAGTTGTTCTTAAGGGGGGATGTTAGGATATTCCGACACATAGGAAATAGTTAAGTATAACTTGGTCTAGTGTAGAGTTAGGTCAGCAACTAAAATAAACAAGAACAAACACAGCACATGACACCATTATTTTTGGACCAATGTCACTGAAAAAACCCAATGCGGGAAAACTTGTGCAGCTATCTAAAGGTTTTCTTATTAAGCAATATCAGAGTACAATCTGGGTGTCGAAACTGGCCTAACCAACAGAGAATTTCCTTAGCAGCTATACCTCACGGTTTAAGAGAAATCTCCTGGTTGAAACCCCGAAAAATCCTTCCGGCAGTTCCTCAGCACAAAACTGCTTTGCAACCCTAGCATTTGTACAATCTGGACTGCGCCAACCCCTCTCTGTCTCATGTTGGCCCTGCGTCAACCTTTCTTGGCCTGCATCAGCTTTCTAGGCCTTTGCGTCAGACACGTTGGCCTCTCTGGTACTCTGCGCAGCACTTGGCTGCCTTTGTGTGGCCCTGCATGAGCCCTTGCTGGCTCTGCGTCACTCTCCTTGGCTGATGCGCTGCTCTCCCAGCACAATCTTTGCCTTCTCTGTTTCTCTGTACTCAATGCCCCTCAGTTGCTCTCTCAATCACTGATTCTATCTCTCTTAGCAAACCCCGCTCTAGAGAATAGAATGATTGATCACTCTAGTGTGTTCTCCAAGTGCCCCTCAAGCCTCCTCTTATACTTTTTTTGTTGACATCTCCACGGCCGAGGTAAAGTCTTTAATCAATGGCTAATATTAGATCTGGCTTGATCCATGTCTTTTGGATCACTCTAACACAAATTCATATTAATACACATCAATATTTTATTTTCCCTAAGTTTAGACTTAGGGACTCCATTAAAAATATTAATTATTTTAATAATCTCCTGATCTGGTTTAGAATCTGCCAACCCTTTCTTTGGTATTGGAGATCTCATGTGCCCCAACCTCTCCACCAAATTTTGTGGCTAGAGCACATCTAATGCTACCCCAAATCAACACTCCCTCTTAGCGAGGACTGTGCTCTAGCAATACTCCTCATTAAGTATTACTCTGATCATCCAGCATCGGTACCTGTGTTGATGCTAGGCCTTCCTGCCCAACATCCTCTGCACTGTTGCCTCCTGTACGGTTGCCCATGGTTCTGCCAATGCCACTGCTGCATCTGTATGACAACTCCCTTTGTATCTGTGTTGTTGCTGGTCCTTCCTCCCAACACTGCATCCACACTACACCTCCTCTCATCATGTTGCATCCCGCTGCCCACTACTGCACTGCAACTCAGTCACTGAGAAGTAAGTAACTAATCTCCCAACTGACCTCCCTGTTGGGCTAGAGACACCCACTGATGCTGAAGCTCCCTCTGCCGCTAACAAGTGCTCCCTCTCTGACCTCTATGTTGCTGCAACAACTCCCTGCATCTTGCACCGTTGCACACCTCTTTGTGCCTTCCTGCACTGGTGCAACACTCCTGTGCCTCTTGCACTGCTGCAGCCTGCTAGCTCTGTGCTGTCTCGGGACTCCTGCACTGTAGCTCTCTCTGCCGCTCCATCCACATCCGTCTCTACCTGACTCAGCCAGTTCTGCTACTCCTCGTCAGGGCTCCTGTAGAAAGGTCTAATCGAAGAGGCTGGGCACCTCAAGGATCTTGCCCCTCATCGCCTGTAGTCCACCTGACTACAGCTCGATGTCTCCCCACTTCCGCGCAAGTGGCGTGTATGCACTCATGGCACAATCATCGTCTATCAAAACTTCCTTCTTTGCCCATGTTGGCGCTACCTTAGTCTCGGAAGACTCTCCCTTACTCTTCTTCCTTGGGCACTGGGTCGCATAATCACCCATCTCCCCACATTGGAAGCACTTGATCTTGGAGAGATCTTTTTTCTTTCGTTTCTCCTGCTTTCCCTCAGATGCTTGGGCCACATCCTCCTCCTCCTGCTAAACCTTGATCCCTTTGCTGCTGCTACCTGTCATTCACTGTCGTCTGATCTCTTCCTGGCGAAGAGCTGCCCACATCTCGTCCCAAGGTAGGAGAGTCCCTCTATCCAGGATACTCTGGACAAACACTTCCCAATCTTCTAACACAGCATTCAAGGTTGTCCTCACCATAAGCTCCTGATCCGGAGTCGCTCCTATAGCAGTCAACTGGTCTCGAATCTCATTCAATCCTCCGAGGAAGGTGTCAATGGATTGACCCTTCTTCATCTGATATGACCTCATCTGGTTCTCGAGCAGCATTCTTCTCTGCACAGAAGTATGCTGGTACAGGTTCTTGAGAGCCTCCCACATCTCAACCTCTATTTCCTTCTTGGCTATATGTGGTACCACATGATCCTTGACCCCGTCAAGGATAATGTACTTGGCCCTCGTCATCACCTCTTCGTACTTGTCGTTATCATTAGGGTCAACTAGGACAGCTATCACCTTTAAGGCGAAGTTCTTGACACGATTACTGTCAAGCACTGATAAGATTCTGGCCTTCCAGACTACGAAGTTCGATACTCCGTCCAGCTTATCCTAGTCTCTTACCCCGTGTAGTGCCATGACGATCCTCTACTTTCCTCTTGGAAATTCTCAGTTCGACTCCTGTGAGTCTCTACTTCCCGTCTAGAAGTTATCTTCTAGACTCCCTCTAAGGCCTGATTTCCCTCATGGAAATCCTTCTGTCGCTTGTCGAGATGTCCCCTACTCTAATCGTCATGTGCAACTGCACCGCTGATCCAGGTTTCTTGGCTAGAAACCCTCGGTAACAACTCCTTTGGCCCTACTATGTCAAGTATTGTTCTGATTACAGTACCTCACCAACTCCACCTTGCAATATTTCTGCAGCCTCCTAGACTCCAGCAACTGCCTCTTTGTGAACTACGTCAGCACCTCTCTACCCTACGCTGGCTCCGCGTCACCCCAGATGGATCTGCGTCAACCTTGGGATGCCTTGCATCAACCCTCTGGCCCTCTGCGTCAGCAACGCTGACCTCTCTAAGGCTCTACATAGTTCCCGGCTTCCTCTGCGTGGCTCTCACTGGCTCTGCATCACACTTCCTTGGCTTCTGCACTGCTAGAAACAGCTTCTATCACCCCAGGATAGTTGTTTTTCTACTACTATTGCTCCGCTCAACTGATGTCTTTTAGTCCGCCTGTGATCTGCAATCACCTTCTAATACCATGTTGAAGTACCCTCCATACACTTTTTCTTATTTATTCCTACCTACTTGTTATTTTTCTTTAACAAGTTATTTACAAAGTAAATAATGAAAATAAACACTAGTGCATGCTCAACATATTATAGATCAGCAACTAAAAGAAACAAGAACAAACACACCACATGACACCATTATTTTTGGACCAATGTCCTCGGAAAAACCTAATGCGAGAAAATCGGTGCAACTATCTGATGGTTTTCCTATTAAGCAATATCAGAGTACAATCTAGGTGCTGAACTTGGCCTACCCAACAGAGAATTTCCTTAGCAACTATAACTCACAATTTGAGAGAAATCTCCTAGCTGGAACCTCGGAAAATCCTTCCGGCAGTTCCTCAACACAAAACTGCTCTACAACTCCAGCATCTGCCCAATCTGGATTGCGCCAGCCCCTCTCTGTCTCACGCTGGCCCTACGTCAACCTTTCTTGGCCTGCATCAGCCCCAGGAGGCCCTGCATCAGCTTTTTGGGCCTCTGCGTCGGACAGGCTGACCTCTCTGTTACTCTGCGTTGCACTTGGCTACCTCTGCGTGGCCCTGCGTGAGCCCTTACTGGCTCTGCGTCACTCTCCTTGGCTGCTGCATTGCTCTCCCGGCACAATCTCTACCTTCTCTGTTTCTCTGTACTCAATGGCCCTAAACTGCTCTCCTGATCGCTGATTCTATCTCTCTTAGCAAACACCGCTCTAGAGAATAGAATGACTAATCACTCTAGTGTGTTCTCCAAGTGACCCTCAAGCCTCTTCTTATACTTTTCCTGTTGCAATCTCAACAGCCGAGATTAAGTCCCTAATCAATGGCTAAGACTAGATCTAGCTTGATCCATGTCTTTTGGACCACTCTAACACAGATTCATATTAATACACATTAATATTTTATTTTCCCTAAGTTTAGACTTAGGGACTCCATTAAAAATATTAATTATTTTAATATCTCCTGATCTGTTTAGAATCTGCCCAAACCCTTTCTGGGTATTGGAGATCGCACGTGCCCAACCTCTCCACCAAATTTCGTGGCTAGAGCACATCCAATGCTACCACAAATCAACAACCCTTGATTTCGCAGCCATTGCATCACCCTTCCCTTGTTGCTGCTCTGCTAGAAACAGCTTTTGCCACTCAGGACAGTTGTTTTCTGCTACTATTGCTCCGCTCGGCTGATGTCCTCAGTTCTTCTATGATCTGCAACCACACTCCGATACCATGTTGAAGTTTCTAAGTCTACCAGTTAGAAACCCTTCATGCACTTTACTGATTTATTCCTACCTACTTGTTTCGTTACTTAACAAGTCATTTACAATGTAAACACTGAAAATAAACACTAGTGCATGCTCAACATATTACAGATCAACAACTAAAGGAAATAGAAATAATCACACCAAATGACACCGTTATTCTTGGACCAATGTCCCCAGAAAAATCCAATGCAGGAAAACCGGTACAGCTATCTGAGGATTTTCTTATTAAGTAATTTCAGAGTACAATCTGGGTGCCAAATCCGGCTTACCCAACAGAGAATCTCCTTGGCAATCGTACCTCTCAGTCTGAGAAGTACCTTTCTGGACTGCATCAACCTCTCTTTGCCCAGCGTTGGCCCTGCATCACCCTGAATGGCCCTGCGTCAGCCTCAGGAGGCCCTACGTCAGCCTTCTGGCCCTCTACGTCAACAACGTTGGCCTCTCTGAAGCACTACAGAGCTCCCGGTTGCCTCTACGTGGCCCTGCGTGAGCCCTGGCTGCTACTGCGTCACTCTCTCTGGCTCCTGTGCTGCTCTCCCAACAATATCTTTGCTCTTTGTCTCTCTGTACTCAATGCCCGTCAGCTGCAACTTCGATCACTGATTCTATCTCTCTTAGCAAACCCCGCTCTAGAGAATAGAATGACTGATCACTCTGGTGTCCTCTCCAAGTGACCCTCAAGCCTCCTCTTATACTTTTCTCGTTGACATATCAATGGTCGACATTAAGTCCCTAATCAACGGCTAGGATTAGATCTGCCTTGATCCATGTCTTTTGGACCAGTCTAACACAGTTTTATATTAATCCACATTAATATTTTAATTTCCCTAAGTTTAGACTTAGAGACTCCATTAATATTTTAATATCTCCTGAACTGTTTAGAATCTGCCCAAACCCTTTCTGGGTATTGGAGATCTCATGTGACCCAACCTCGCCAAAGTGATCAGTCATTCTATTCTCTAGAACAGGGTTTGCTAAGAGAGATAGAATTAGTGATCGGAAGATGCAGCTGAGGGGCATTTGAGTATAGAGAGACAGAGAGGCAGAGATAGTGCCAGGAGAGTGATGCAGAGCCAGCCAGGGCCACGTAGAGGCAGCCGGGAGCTGCGCAGATCCTCAGAGAGGCCAACATTGCTGACGCAGAGGGCCAGAGGGTTGATGCAAGGCCTCCCAAGGCTGACGCAGGGCCAGTGTGAGGCAGAGAGGGGCTGACGCAGTCCAAAGAGAGGCTGACACTCCGGTTTCTGGGACAAATTGGTGCTCAGTAGCTGTCAGAAGGATTATCCGGGGTTTCAGCCAGGAGATTTGTCAGAAACTAAGAGGTATTACTGCCAAAGAAATTCTCTGTTGGGTAGGCCAGTTTCGACACCCAGGTTGTACTCTAATATTGCTTAATAAGAAAACCCTCAGATAGTTGCACCAGTTTTCCCACATTGGGATTTTTCGGGGACATTAGTCCAAAAATAATGGTGCCATATGGTGTGTTTGTTTCCGTTTCTTTTAGATGTTGATCTGTAACATGTTGAGCATTCACTAGTGTTTATTTTCAGTATTTACATTGTAAATAACTTGTTAAGGAAAATAACAAGTAGGTAAGAATAAATCAGATAAAGTGCATGGAGGGTTTCTAAATTCTAACTAAGTAAACTTAGAAACTTCAACACTCTCCAGGCTCTGCGCTATCTCTCTGGCACTATCTCTACCTCTCTGTTATGTATTCTCGGCCTCGTGCCGAACTACCCCTCGCTACAACAGATCACTAGTTCGATTCTCTCGGCAAACCCCGCTCCAGAAAATTGAACTGACTAATTAACTTGGTGTGTCTCCAACTGACCCTCAAGCCTCTTCTTATACTTTTCCTATTAAGTCTTCAACGGTCGAGATTAAGTCCCTAATCAACTGCTAAGATTAGATTTGGCTTGATCCATGTCATTTAGAACATTCTCACCCAATTTTATATTAATACCCATTAATATTTTAATTTCCCTAAGTTTAGACTTAGGAACCCCATTAAAAATATTAATTATTTTCATATTTCTCCAACCGAGTGGAATTTCCCCAAACGATTTCTGGGTCTTGGAGATTTTATGTGCCTTAGCCTCTCCACCAATTTTCATGGCTAGAGCACATCCGATGTTACCAAAAATCAACACTTTGCTTCCTTCAAAGTGTCTTGAAGCCACTTGGGCCTCCTCTTCCCTGAAAAAGCTTCCCCATAGGGAACCTCAACCTCTGCCCCCCAATCTGGTGAACCTGAAGGTCTGCCAATTGACCCTGGTGTGCCTGTACCAACACCTACCCTTGAAGAACCTGTACTAGCACCTGTGCTTGTGTCAGTTGAAGTGCCATGTGAACTCTGTACCAGTGGACTCCCTAAAGAAGTGCTTAGTGAACTCACCACTAGTGCCCCAGATGTCATTGACACTGAAGTATCTCCTGTACCAATCGATCCAGAACCCTGAGGTCCTGCTCCATGTACCTAACCTCCCTGCTGAGGAGAAGTTTGTGACTCTCTCTCATCATACTCCTGTGTTCTCCGATAGGCACTCTCCTCCTCGAACTTCACATCCCTCCTAATCACCACTCTCTGTTTAGAAGGAATGAAAATCCGATAGGCCTTCGAAGTCTCGCTGTAACCCATAAAGATAGCCTTCTCTTCCATGGGTTCCAACTTCGTCCTCTACTCCATGGGGATATAAGAATATGTGAGACATCCAAAGATACAAAGATGTGTCACTTGAGGCTTCTCTCTAATGAAAGCCTCTTCCGGAGTCATATTCCCCAATACTTTGTGAGGACTCATGTTCTGAAGATAAACAGCAGTGTTTCAGGCCTCAGCCCACAAAAACAAAGGCAACCCCTGATCATTAATCATCGCTCTAGCAGCCCCAACAATAGCTTTGTTCTTCCTTTCAGACACCCCATCCTGTTGGAGGTTGTAAGGAACCGTGAAATCTCTCCTAATGCCCTCCTGTGCGCAGAAGTCAGAAAAGCCACCATCGGTGTACTCGACACCATCGTCTGACCTCAAGACTTGAATCTTCCTACCTGTCTGTTTTTCCACAAGAGCTTTGAAATCTTTAAAGCGATTGAAGACCTCACCCTTGGTCTTCAGGAAATATATCCAAGTCCTCCTAGAGTAGTCATCAATGAATATAACATAATATGCAGAACCACCCAAAGACACATGAGACATACGGCCACTAACATCAGTATGAATCAAGTCTAGTATACCTATAGATCTGTTGTCGCTCGCTGGGAATGGTAACTTGGTGTACTTGCCCAAAGCACACCCTCTGTAGACCTCATAATGCTTGACACTGAAATCAGGAAGTCCATTAATGATCTCCCTCAGTACTTTCTGTTGACCACTACGTATCAACTACCCATAGCAGTACACCCCCTTTTCCGCAAAAGGGATAGCGCTTGATCGACGTGTCCGTGCCATTCGACTGTCGTCATCAACCCGATCATGTTATGTTGGAAACCCAGTCTACATGTGTAAATTGTAAATAATTTTAGCAGATCTAAGTCATGTATGTAAATTGCCTAGGCAAACCTAATTTTCTAGTGACAATCTACGTTCCAGAAGGTTTTTTGTCTCACCGATCCATGATCGGCAAAGTTTTCCTTCAGCCTAACCCCAAAGCTGGAATGGATTTTGTCATTAGAATCTTAAGGGAATCCTAGTGTGCTTCGAGTCTATGTAAAAATAATTTGGAAATAATCCTGATTATTTGGTTAGGTTACTACAAATTACTTGATCTGCTAAATTATATTTGTGTCGCAGAACTAGGTAGTCTATGAGGGTCTGTCAAATGGGTTTTCCCCCTTGAGATGTAAAATTGTAAAATTCATGATGTAAAGTGTCTTGAGGGTTAGAAAATAATTAATCCCCTCGTAAGTCCTAAGTCGTAGGTCCTAGGTGATTTTTCCAAAGGCTAAGTTCGAGGGTCCAATCAAAATAAAATAAAAATAAAAATAAAAAATAAATAAAAATATATAATAAAAAATTAAAAATAACTTAAAAAAATTAAAAATTGAAAATTAAATAAAATAAAATTTTAAAAAGTAAATAAAAATTTGAAAAATAAAATAAAATAATAAGTCAAAATTTTGAGGAAATAAATGCAAGATTTTAATTTTTTTAATATATTAAAATGCATTTAAAAATTTTCGACGGATGAGATTAAAAGAGATTTTGATCCTCATCAACGGTCGAGATCATTTTGACATAGATCACTCGAACTAGCTGTTGGGAAATTTTTCTTTTAAATAGGGTGTCAAGGGTCATTTCAGATCATTCGATCTGAGAGTCGTGTGCTAAAGAAAGCTCTTTTGTAGTCATTTTTTGTGCAATAAAGAAAGACTTTGGAATTGAAAATCTTGTTGGTGTTACTCTTCTGGAAATGATGTAAAATGTTTTATTTTTCTGCATAACTTTAGTTTCAACCATTGATGATAGCTTGATGAAGATTGATTTAGGCACAGGTATCTTGTTTGATCTCTGGGGTTTGAATGATAGTTTAATTTCTGAATATAATGGCAGGTATCTCCATTTGATCTGAATTTCATTGTTGTTTTCTCCCTCTATGTTAATGGTCTATTTAAGCTGTGCAGGATATCCTTAATTTTGAATTTACTGGGTGTTAGGGGAAGTTCTCGGTTGAACCAGCCAACTCGCGGATTGCGTTTTCTGAAAGAGCCCAGCCAGTTTTAATCCCGGGCATATCATTAGAATTTTTGTTGCAGATGCATGAAGGGTTTTCTGAAGCACCTCACATTAAGTTTAAAATTCTGAAAATATTTTTGTGGCATAACGATAAATCTGACTACCTAGAGCCTTCAGTTTGTAGATACTGTAATTATTTAGCTAGTTCTTAGGGTTTCTAAGGTTTCATTTATTTTTATTTTTATTTTTTGGCATATTTGGGCTCTGGTTGTTTGTTTTCAGGTTGCATGTTACAGGTTGCAGATCTGAAGGTGAGCTTCAATCTTGAAGCCAGATCTAGGCCCTGGAGGGAAAAATTTTCGAATTTTTTTTAAAATATCGCTACCAAACCCTCTCCTCAACAATCTGGCAACTCCACACAGCTGAGATCGCTTCCTCACGCAGGCTTCATTCCTTGTCACGTCGTTCCTCCAATCGATCTCCAAGCAGCTCCACGCTGCCAGCTTTCCTTTTGTCGTTTCCCAAATTCCATTCACGCTGCAAATCCGTCCTTTTTCACAAAATCTCTCCACGCAGTTCCCTCCCTCCCTGCGTCCATCAAGCTACCTGCATTCTCCCGCGACTATCCTTTCTCTGCGTATTGCCAACACTGAGTTTCCTCCACGTAGCTCCTAAACCTGCGTCACTTCCTGCACATCACTCCAGCTCCCTTCCTCATTTGCGTGCTCCATTTCCCTGCATCTCGTGGCCCTCCATTCCATTCCTCCTGCCTCACGTCATCTCCCTCGACTTGCGTTGCTCCACGCGCAGCGATCATCAGCAACGTTCACGTCCCTCGGTCAAGGTCCTAACATCTACGGCCTGTCTCTCCACGTCCCTTTCTCCATAGGCGTATCCTTCCCTTACTGTCATCGAAAACCATTCAGCGTACCTGCAAACAAGCAAAGCCACACTTCTTTTTTCTTTTTATTTATGTACATATGCGTAGGCAGTAAAATAAAAAAAAAGAAAATCGATTTTTTTTTAGGTTTTGAATTGTATGCGTTGATTTTATTTAGATTTAAGTTTTAGTCTAGTGCATAGCTTAGGTTTTACTTTCTTTTTTTATTTTTCATTTAACCTTTTTTCGATTTTGATTTTAAATTTTATTTAGTTTTGATTTAAAATCATTGTGATATATGCATCTGTGTTGTGAATTAGATTTTTTAAATTTTAGATTTCGTTGTATATATTTATTTTAAGTTTAACTTAGTTTAGAATTGGACTTTTTTTTTTGTTTAGTTTTATATCATTTAAAAAAATATAAAAATTAAAAATCAAAAGAATAAAAAGGGTTTTGATTTGTTCTTTTTTCAGCTCAACTTTTAATTTTTTAAGTTTTAGTTTAGTTTAGGCCTTTGATTTTAGAATTAGATTTTAATAATTTTAAGTTTTATTTACTTTAGTTTTTGCTTAGGATAGTTTTATTTTATTTTTTATTTCATTCATGAAAATAAAAAAAAATAAAAAGGTCCCTTTTAGGTTTTAGATTAGACTTTAGTTTAGATTTAAATTTTATTTTTTAGTTTTGTTTTAAGTTTAAAATTTTTATAAAAAATTATATTAAAAAAAAAAATTTTAAATTGACAATTCATTTTAATGTCTTTTTCTTTTTGTTGTGGGATTAATATTTGTCATTCTCTATAGTTAAATGCACTTAAATGTTTATCTGGATATTAACTATTCGAAGCTGGTTAACATTTAAATTGTATGGTTGTTTAAAGCATTCAATCTTTAGAAATTTAATTGTTGGATCATTATTAAAGCGTTGAGTTTATTGAATAGCTTGTATCGCTTGGGATATTTGATGATAAATGATTGTTTTACAAAGTTCATATTTCTGCAACATTTAATAAATAATCATTTAATCATTAACTCCATAAGGCACTGGTACATCATTCTTTAAATCAATCAGGTGCTAAATTGCCTTGTTGTGTCTCCCAACCCAACTGCTCCACAATTGGTCTTCCTTTCCCATAGGGTCTACCCCTCTTAGCCTGAGGAGACGACTTAAACGGAGAGATCAGGTATCAGGGTGACAGCCCCCGGTCTGAGCGTTGTCGCGCTACCCAGACAATCTGTGCGACAACACTCTCAAAGCTCCACGATGCATATGCGCCATCCTCCGGTGCCATAACTCACACAAGTCTCTACTGTTGGTGGTACTAGTGTGAGTGCTACCAGATGTACTACTCACCAATGCTCCTGCCCACTGAAAATTGGACCTGTATAGTTTCCCAGAGCGAACTCCAATCACTTTGGTCGAAGTGATGGAAGCTCCCCTAGGATGCATCAATACCTGCCCTCCTGAGAAAGTGACGTCAAACCAATTCTCCTCCATAGCAGACATTGAAATCAAGTTCTTCTTCATCCCCGGAACATACAAAACATCCATGACCTTCAAAGGAGGCAAAGACTCCCTCTCAAAGGTCGCAGTCCCCACACCAACAGCTCTCACAGTGCGGTCATCTCCTAGTACAATCTCAATATCAAGTGCCCTCTCTGCAAGCTCTAAAAAGAACTCCCATGCACCTACCATATGGCAAGAAGCCCCATTGTGTATGTACCACACATCGGATGATCTACTCCTACTAGATGTAGAAGTAATAAATGCAAAGTCCTTGTCAAACTGTGAAGCAAACTGCTCCACCTCTACTGAAGCTGCAATACCCTTCTTCCCCTTGTTCTTCCTCTCAAGACACGTAGCAGCATAGTGTCTCATCTTCTGACATGCCCAACATTTGACTTTGGACATATCCATATCTTTGTTCTTCTTCTTCTCTTTTCCCTTAGCCCCTTTCTTGGCCTTCCCTTCGTTCTTCCCCACCACTGCCAGTCTTCCATATCTCATGCTACACACAATCATCCCAAAATTTGTCCCAATTGGGAAGATTCTCCCTAGAAGTAACAGCATCTCCAAAGACCTCCCAAGACTTAGGAAGTCCCGTTATAGCTATCCTGACTAACTCTGTAGGTGCACTTGCCTCACCAATAGCAGTTAAATCATCACGTACCTGTTTGACCCTACCAAGATAATGAACTACACTTTCAGCCTTTGTCATCCTGATGTTCTTCAATTGTTCTTTGAGTACCATCTTTCTGCTCTCATTGGTACTATGATAGAGAGTGGTTAGAGTTGTCCAATTCGAGCGGGGTTTGCTGAGAAAATTCGAACAAGTGATTTGTTGCAGCGAGGGGCAGTGAGTACATAGCAGAAAGGTAGAGATAGTGCCTGAGGGTCAGCGCAATGACTAGAGAGGCTGACGCAAAGGCAGCAGGAGCCATGCAAAGGCAACTAGAGACTACGTAGAGACTGAGAGGCCTGCGTGGATGACATAGAAGGCCAAAGAGGTAACGTCGAGAGGTAGAAGGATGACACAGAGGGTTCTAGAGCTATGATGAGGCTAGCAGCGCTGACGTAGAGCCTTGGAGAGGCGTCGGAAGGATTTTCGTGGGGAAAACTTGCTGAATATCTGTCTCCGAGAAGAGGTATTAATGTCATGTAAAAATATCTGTTGGGTGAGCCAGTTTGGCACCCTAGTTGTACTCAAGAAATCTGCATAATAATAAAACCCTCAGAACTGCTGCACTGGTTTTCCCACATTGGGGTTTTCCAAGGATGATTGTCCAAAAATAACCTGGTCCCTTGTGTGTTTGTCTAGTATTTCAGTTGTTGATCTGTATATGAGTTAAGGCTGCATTTTTGTTTATTTTCAGTATTTATATTAATAAATAACTTGTTAATGGAATAAACAAGTAGGTGAAATAAACCAGATAATGCAGTAGGGATTTCTGACGTGTCAGACTTAGAAAGTCCAACATCCTACCCATCTTGTAGCTCTCTGGGGCTACAAAACCAAATCAACCCACCTCTCTCCTGGAGGTATCTCGGTGACCATGGAAAACTCTTCCTCTAATCTGGAGTACAGCCTACCGATCTCTGCGGATGCAACTTGTTGATCCTACTTCTCCTCCTTGTCCTTCTTTCTGAGAGGACATTGAGTGTTGTAGTGGCCAAGCTCACCACACCTGAAGCACTTGACCTTGGAAACGTCCTTCTTCCTCCTGCATTGCTCCTGCTGCCCCTTTGATGCGAGGGCCACAGCTTCCTCTTCCTTTGCTTCGTCCCACTACTGTTGTTGCTACCACTGATGGTGCTCTTCACCAGATCTCACATCACCTCCTCCTGTTGCAGATCAACCCACATACGATCCCAATCTGGCAGTTTTTCTCTGCCCAAGATACTTTGGACGAAAACTTGTCATTCTTCGGAAACGTTGTTCAAAGCTAACCGCACCAATTTTGTAGGCTAGGGCACTAACCTTACTGAAGGTAGTTGGTCGCGGACATCCTGAAGCCTAGTAAGGAAGGGGTCTATATGCTCCCCTTTCTGCATCCTTGTGCAACTCAACTTCTCCTGAAGATACATCTTCTGTTGCTCGAAAGATCCTTCGTACACCATAACAAATGCTTCCCACATCGGTCGGGCAATATCTTTGCCAGCTATGTGAGATACCATGTGATCTCGAACCCCATCGAGGATCAACCTCTTTGCTTTTGCCATCTCCTTCTTGTACTTCTCAAGCAAATCTACATCTACGGGTACACCTACCACACTATCGATGTCAGTCTTGAGATCATGTTCATCTAGAAGGCAGGAAATTCTAGCCTTCCAGATCACATAGTTTGAGGCTCCCTCCAACCGATCTTGATCTCTCAACCCAGCTGATGCTATCTCTCTGAAAATGTTGAACTCCTCTTCTCCTCTGCGCAGCTACTGCCCAGCGATTCGCACTCCCTTCTGAAATGAGAAACTCTACACACAACTACTGTTGCTTTGTTAGGAAAATTCAAACTTCTTGGCTAGAAGTCCCCTGAGGAAAGAATTCCCTCAATGTGTGCTCTTCCTTCCTCCTAACGCTATTTGCACTAGCAAACTGCTGCAAAATCTGCGTCCTAGCTCAAGATCTGCTCTGCAAGGAAAATATTGCTGCTCCAACTGATAATGTTTCTTCTGTTTGTTAAATTAATCAAACAAATTACTTGCAGTTTCCTATGGCAAATATCGAAACATATACATTGCAGCGTTCACAAATACAATAATGTGGAAGAAATAAAAACATTGCAAGAATAGATGCATACACACAATAAACACCGTTATTTTTGGACCAATGTCCCTGGAAAAACCCAACTTGGGAAAATCGGTGCAACAGCTAAGGGTTTTATTATTATGCAGTAGTAAATCTACGTACAAATCTATGGAAGCTCAAATCTAGCTTTCAATACAGAGAAAATGACTAACAAACGTCTAGTGAGAAAAATCTCACTTCCACTAGTGATCTGACACTGACCTTAGCTCAAGATAAGCTGGCCCTTGTTGCTTCTGCGTTAGCCTACGCAGATTTGCGTCAACCTGTTGGGACCAGCATCTCTCTCACTCTGTTGATCAGCTGCTGTTCTGGAAACTCGATCTTCTGGCTCTTTGGGTTCCCACTCCGGCTTCTGCCTCTGAAACTTGACTTCTCCTCAGCAAATACGAATCTCCCTCTGAAACTCTGTGCTGCCTCTATGCACTGCATCAGCCTCTCTATGGAGTACGTTGTCTCTTTGCTATTCACTCACCAGACTGGAAAAACTTCCTTCCGGCCTTACTATCCCTACCCCTCTCTCATTGCTTCGAAACTACTAAATCACCTCCGGCAACTATTGCTACAAATCTAGAGTTCGATTTCCCAACAATATTGAATTCCTTGCTCCTCAAGTGTGTTCTCCAACCCCGATCAAATTTCTTCTTATAATCTCTCGTTGAGACTTCAATGGCCAAGATTAAAACATAATCAATGGCTAAGATTAACTAGAAATCAATTCATGTCTTCTTATAGAATATTCTCACCATGACTTGATTAATACCCTTTAACTAACCAAATTTCCTAAGTTTAGACTCAGGACCCATTAAAAAAAAAGTTAATTATTTTAATTAAGTCGTCTCTAGGTGGAATTTCCATAAACGGTTTCTAGGTTTTGGAGAATACATGAATTCTAGCCCAATGTTGTAGGATACGTCCCCCCCCCCCCAGATCTAACACCCGAAGCGCGTACCATATGGATTCGTCCAGGAAGTGTCCCCGGAAGCTCGATTCCAAAATTCCGAAACGCGGTTCGGACTGTCATCCCTCCAAAGCGCGATTCGGAATCTCCGAAGCGCATTTCGTACGGCGCTTCGGCCGTACGAAGCGCAGCGCTTCGAAGGGTGAATCGTACGGTTCTCATATAGTTCCGTACACGCTTCCGGAAAAAGTGCCATGCCATTTAGAAAATCAATTTTAGTTTGCATATTGGGGGTGGGTCCACCTTGGGTTAAGGTGAGGTTAGAGTAAGGAATGAAGAGAATAAAACCCCCATTCATTCCTCATTTGCTCACTTTGAGTTTATGAGAGTTGGAGAAGAGAAGAGAGGAGAGGAGAGGAGAAGAAAGGAGAAGAGAGAAGAGTGAAGGAGGAGTGAAGGAGGAGGAGCTAGGAGAAAGAGGAGGAGCTTGGAGCAAGAGCTTGGAGGACTTTATCTACAAGAGCGAAAGAGGTAAGTTCAAACTCCAAACTCCCTTAGTTTTTTGACATTTTTTTTATATTTTTCTCCTCCCTCTCCTACTCTTTCCCATTGTTTTTACTTGCTCCTTTACTTGCAGGTTGTCCACCACCTATATCCATATTCCAAGATGGTGTTCTTTTGGCTTCTATGTATCATTCCACTCTTGGTTTTAATGATGGCAAGGGGGAGTAGGAATAGAAGGGAAGAAGCACAAGAGGACAGTGGTCCCAATATGAGTGACCCAATGTATGATGAGGAGGAAGGGTTTGAAGAGGAAGGGGATGATGTTGAACCTGAAGAGGAAACTGAAACACTAGAGGGGAAAGCTGCATCAACACCATTGTGGAACTATGTGACCAAACTTGATGGGGGAAAGTGTGGTGGAAGCTACAAATTTGTGTGCCCTCATGGTTGTCATGGAGGAAAACCATATAGTGGTTCATATACCCATGTGAGGAGGCATCTTTGTGGGGTACTGGACAGTGATGATAAAAAGGGTCCTCTAGGGATACAAATTTGCCCAAACGTTTCATCTGAACAAAGAAGAAAATACATCCAAATAGAGGAGGTTGCACAACAAAAAAACAAGAAACAAAAAACTCATTATGAATCAAGTGCAACCTCTAAATTTTATAGCTCATCTCCTTATGGTACTTCTACAAGCTCTGAAGGTAGAAGAACAATAGGGGATTTCCTTAATGTTGCTGGGAGGGATGATGTGAATGGAAAGATAGCCCGTTTTCTTTGTGCTTGCGGTGTACCATTCAATGTGCTTCACTCTCCCTATTGGCATGAAATGGTAAAGGCCATCAATGAAGCCCCAAAAGGATACAAGGCCCCCAACTATGAGAAAGCTAGAACAACGTTATTAGAAAGAGAAAAAGCTAAGGTTCAAAGAGCTTTGACACGTTTTACAAATGAGTTGGTAGATTCTGGGGTATCCATTGTATCAAATGGGTGGGCAAATATTAAAAACCAACATTTGATAAATGTTTTTGGTGTTTCTTCTAGTGGTGCAGTATTTATTATATGTCATGACTCCTCCATCACTGCATCTGCACAAAACATTGTAGATCTCCTATTGAAATCAATCAAAGATGTTGGTCCGAATAATGTGGTTCAAGTGATCACAGATAATGCAGCAAATTGTAAGGCAACAGGAAAAATTATTGAGCGTACTCATCCACACATCTTTTGGTCTGGGTGCCTGGTTCACACATTGAACCTTTTGATGCATGATATTGCGAAACACAAAGAATGTGGGTGTATTGCTGAGGTTTACAGGAGAGGGAAGCAGCTCATTAAATTCATCACAGGGCATACAAGGGTAAACTACTTCTATGGCACTTACTCCAAGTTGCAGTTGCTTAAAAACTCAAAGACAAGATTTGCTAGTTATTACCTCACCTTTAGGCGGCTAGTGAAAGTGAGACAAGCTTTAACTAATCTGGTGTGTGCTAATTCATGGGATGAAATTAACACTGACATAGATGGTGCTAATGCAGTCAAGGACACTGTTCTTGACAGTTACTTTTGGGGACAGGTTAAATATGTTTTGCAATTCACCAAACCAATTTATTACATGATCAAGTTTGTAGATTCAGATCGACCAGTAATTGGGGAGGTGTATGAGCAAATGGATAGCATGTTGGGGCAGATTAAAGACATTGTTGAGCCTAGAGATACCACCTTGTACAATTATATTCGTGTAGAGGTGGAAAACTGATGGGAAATGCTAAATGTTCCATTGCATGCATTAGCATATGTTTTGACACCTAAATACTATCATCCATCATGGCTTTCAACACCAGCACCTAGGAGGGGCGCGAAGCAGGAGAAAACCACACCAAGATCAGGAGGTTCACAAAAAATATATGGCTGCATTGAGTAAATTAATCACTGATGAGGAGGACGCTGCATTGGTACAGAGACAGGTGAGCAACTATATGCTTAACACTGGTCCATTTGGGAGCATGCATGCAATTAAAGATCGAGAGACTTTTTCTTCTCTTGAGTGGTGGAACATGCATGGAGGGGGTACTCCACTTCTACAGGCGTTGGCATTGCGGGTGCTATCACAGGTGGTAAACACTTCTTCTGCAGAGAGGTGTTGGAGCTCTTATTCTTTCATCCACAGTGTTAAAAGGAACAGGTTGAGTTTAGACAGAGCAGAGAGCTTGGTTTATGTTCATTACAACTTGCAATTGTTGTCCCATTACTGTGAAGATGCAAAGTCTAATAAAGACTTGTTGATTTGGGACAAGAATCCAGAGGAGCCCAATTTGGAGGATGGAGTGTTGCGACTAGAGCAATTAGAGGATGCTCTTATCCAGGTATGTCCATTGTGGTATGAATTTTCCAATTTTCCCTTATAAAGCATTTCTCTAATTCATGTTTTTAATTTTTTTGTTAACTAGTGTTTTTTTTTTTGCATGAATTTTTTGAACGATTCCAGGATGATGATGACCGTGATATGGCACACCCACCCCCACCTGGTCCCTTGGTTCCTAGGTTCCATGGTTCAACACCAACAGCAGGGGGTTCTTCTTCATCAGCTTCAGTGCCACGACTTCCACAGCCACCATCTTCTTCATTACCACCACGTGGAGGCCCACCACCCCGTTCTATTCGTGGTGGAAGGAGGAGAGATTAGTAGATATATTCACAATCTACTACTTTTTTGTCATAGATTACTCATTAGACTTGTAGACTTGTGAATTTGAATTTTGAACCTTTTTGGCTTGGCGGTGACCAAGTGACATATTTTGTAAA
>APFE030347767.1:159994-195215 GCA_000404065.3 Pinus taeda
TTGACCCCTCTAAGTCATCAAATCTAACAGGCTCTAGCACTGGATCATTGAGATCCATGTTGGCCAATGCCAACTCAACATTGTTGTCCAGACCCATAACATCAGGAAAGACATCCCACATCTTTGTCTTTCCCCTCAACCACTCTTCCCTCTGCCTGTAAATAAGACAAAGGTTGGTGTGCACATACACCATTGTCTCTGCCCTGGACTGCTCAACCCTGCTCTTCTTCACACTACACAAATTCCCATATGTGCTCCAATTCCTCTCGCAACAAGAGAATGAAGTCACCTGAGAGAGGAGCCTCATGGCTAACTGCTGAAGAGGAGGGCTTGTTGCCCCATGATTTTCCCACCAAGAATAGGGCTTCTTAGCCCCCCTGTCTCTAATCACATCATAACCTCCAAATCGACCACTGCCAGTGGAAAACTCTACAAAGGCATCCTCCACCTTAGCAATCATATCCTGATAAATCCCCCTGAATGCCTCTTTCCTCCCCTGTGAGATTTCACCATCCATGTGAGGAGGGAATCTGCGGGAAGGTCCACCATTCAGCCACTCATGGCTATAGTATTTGGGGTTCAATGAGTGAGCCAAACAATGTAAAGGTGTACAATTCTTGTCCCATCTACTGACAAGAATATTCTGTATAGTATCACAAAATGCCTCTGGTGATGTCTCATACTCGGGGCACTCACTCTGTAGAATAATGCTCCTCACAGACTCAATAATGGAATCCCATCCCTCATAAACCTCTCCTAGGATGGGTTTGTCCGTATCTGCAACTCGAAGCAAAGAAATGATAGGGTCCATGATCCGAATAATTAGATCTACTGTCTCCCGACAAGCATCATCTAGCACTGTGTCCTTCACTCTTTTAGAGGCTGCCTGATCTATCTTTCTCCAAAAAGACCAAAACTCAGAAATAACCATGGACCCAAGAGCGGTCTTGACCCCCCTCAACCTCTTCAACATCATGAATGAAGATGCAAACCGTGTATCAGCAATCTTCAACAATGATAGATTGTTGTACTCCTTGTAGATAGTGAGGGCATTTGTATGATTTTGCACAAAGTTACGGATATGTCTTGCATCCTCAATAATGCTTCCAATCCAAAGCACATCAGAAGCAATGGATTTCAGTGCTAAGTTCAATGAATGTACAATGCAAGGTGTCCAAAACACTGGTGGATATTAGCTTCCACAATCATGCAGTATCCTTGCAACAGGTGATTATCTAATATTTGCACACAGATCAACACCTATCTTCAACAACAATAATAAACTCACCCATAAATTGTTGCATCCTTTATTCGCCAAGTGTATCTACTCTTTCATGAAAACTGGCCCATTCAAGGAAGACACCATGAGTGATGATTGGTTGTTGTGCTGATCTGTCCATCCATCAGAAACAATGCTAACCCCAGATGTTGGCCATGTTGCCACAATAGGCTCAAGCATTTTTTGCACCTCTTTTTTTGCCTTCGTCAACAATGTGGTTCTCAGCTTCTCTGACCCAGGAGGCACATACCCTGCTGGAGCCCCTTGAGTTAGAGCTCAGCACATCTCAACAAATAAAGGTGTACGTGCAACATTAAATGATACGAAGTTTTGATAGAAGAAGAAGCCAATGGTGAGATCAAGCTCTTCCTGTCTCTCTTTTTGGAAAATCTTATCCATTGGACCAAGTGCTCTTCTTTTTTATGCTTGTCCCCCAGTAGAAGTAGAACTCTCAAATAGAAATTTGGTGTTGGCTTTCCTCAAAAATGGAAGGGGGTCTTCATTCTTGGGATTTTTTTATTTTGAAGCCAGTGCCACATGTTCCATACCAACATTGGCCTCATTTTCCAATTCTTTTCTCTTTTGTGAAGTAACAGCTCTACAAGATCCAATCCCACAACTAGGTAAAGCCAAAAAATGTGATTTCACACGGTAATATGTGTTTTTGAAAGAAATGTTACAAAAATTGCATTCCCATTGCACATTGCCTCCTCCCTTTCCCTTGTTGTTTGGCCCATCCTTTCTTGTGACATATTTCCACAATGGATATTTATCAGTCTTTAAGTTCTCTTCCCTCAACATTACTTGCAGCAGACTCTGATGATATTGGGGGAGGAAGGGCATCTCTACCCATGACATTCTTGCCCTTCCTTTGCTCCCTAACTGCTACCTTTGATTGAGCCATGAACACTATTACCTGTAAAAAAAAATGAACAAACTTACAAAGCATGCACAAATTTGTAAATAAAAAATGAAAATCATATACAAACTGCTGTAAAAAATGCAAAAATATGGAGGTGAAATGCCAGTCTTAGAACAGAGACAGTTTTAGCATGTCTTTTGGAAATTTAAGGTTGCAACTTGCCAGAGTATTCTGAGAAATTCAAGGTTAGTAGGTTACAATACACATAAATTATAATTAATTTATTATATAGATTCCACTGTCCAGATATAAAGTTATTTCATGACTCGCAGCAAAGAAGGGTTTTGATCTTGCCAAGCTCGTACAGGATTTCAGTGTATTTGGGCAGCCAAGTTTTCTCCAAGATTGCAGTTTGATCCTGTGGAAGGAGAGGCCGAGAATAGGCATTATATTCTCTGATCTATGAGAGAATGGCCACAATTCTGTGGAGGGGGGCCAAGCCTCTGTTCACCATGAAAAGGAGGTCGTAAAGCTTGGTTGTTGGCAGAATAGAAGCCTAAGTTACCTCAATACACAACCCAGGTGAGAAGACCTTTTAAGACCGAGATATGGACTCCAACTTTACTATTTGATCAATATAATTCATTGTTCAATGAGTGTGACTGTGCATTAATCAATTTTAAGTGTCACGGCATTCAAGATTTGAAACATTGATTCTCTGTGATCAAAATGTTTACAATGCCAAGGTTTCCATCAATCCAGCAGCAATCATACCACAGAGGATATACCAAATGGCAAACAGCAATGCCTCAGTGTTAGAAAAGCAATTGTGATATGCGGCTATGCCAATAAATAAGATTTTCCCACTATCTTAAGATCAGAAAACTCTGTTCTGAATACGCAAATGTCTTAAATTTATTGTACAAAGTTTCTATTTAGGAAAGGTTGTATTATTCCTTCTTGGCGATAGTCTCCAAGTTGATATCTAAAGGAAAGAATCCAAGGAAGTTTCGTTATAAGTTATAACCCTTCTTTGCTGCGATTGGAGTGGTTGAATAATAGTGTGATTGGAGTGGTTTCGTTATCCAAGTAAGTTGAGGCCCTTGTAGATGGAGAGCGAGGATTGTCAAAGGGCTTGACTGGTAATCCGAGGTCAGAAAAGTCTGTGGCATGGAGCTGCTCAATGTAAACTGTAAACACTGAACAGTGAGATTAGAACTTACCTGGTGGACCGGTGGTCGATTCTCCTTGTTGAATTCTCTACTCCTTGCTGCAACAGCACAAATCACTTGCCAAATGAAAATATTAATCAACAAACACGCCCTTTTCATTCCCGCGCTGAGCTTAGCGAGTCCTGGAAACAAGACACGTGTCCCAAAATCGCGACACGATTTTGAAAATCGTGACACAACCTCCGATTTGACGTGGCGGAAATGGACACGATGTGTCAGATAATTTGGACACGAATCCGGACCGAATCGTGTCGAATTTGCTAGATTCGGGATTCGTAGGGGGTTTAGGACGAATCCGGTGACTTAGGTTAGAGTTATTTCCAAATTACTTTTACATAGACTTGAAGCACACTAGGATTCCCCTAAGATTCTAATGACAAAATTCATTTCGGCTTTGGGGTTAGACTGAATGAAAACTCTGTCGATCATGGATCGGTGAGACAAAAAATCTTCCAAAACGTAGCTTATCACTAGAAAATTAGGTCCACCTAGACAAATTTACATACATGACTCAGATCTGCTAAGATTATTTACAATTTACGCATGCAGACTGGGTTTATAACATAACATGATCAGGTCGACGATGACTGTCGAATGGCACGGACATGTCGATTAAGCGCTACCCCTTTTGCGAAAAAAGGAGTGTACTGCTATGGGTAGTTGACACGTAGTGGTCAACACTAGTAACTACAATGGAATCATGGATGCCATATCTATCTTGATTTATGCAAAAATATGCATGTTTTCATGTCTTCTACAACTAATTTGGTATTTGGGATGTTTGTTTTGAGTATAAATGCAAAACAATATAAATATATATATATATATATAGCAGACGCTTCGCTTCCTAGATTTTTGGAAAATGACGCTTCCGCGTCCCCGCTTCCAAAAAAAGTCCCCGTTTCGTCCCCGCTTCGTGCAACATTGTTCTAGCCTCTCCACAAAATTTTGTGGCTGGAACACATCCGATGCTACAAAATCAACAGTTTCCACCCATAAATGTGGCTTGGATGGGACATCACCTTTCATGGATGAGTGATTTGCTAGATCTTCAATGCACTTGATGATTTGAGGAATCTGACGCATGTGTTTTGTCCAGAAGAAAATTGACATTACTTTTGATGTAAAATTTCCCTACATGTTAAGGATCAACCTTGATTTGCCACCTCTTTCCCCCATGTGTTAGTTTGCATGTGTGCCAGTCTGAGAATGAAGTATGAAATAAATCACAGCCTAAAACCCCAATTGTTACAAGCAACCATTTCTCCCTCAAACAAAAATTGGGGACAACCAAATACTAGATAGTAGAAACAAATTGGCACAACCTGAAGAGTAAAATAAGAAAACATAAATAAACACTGCTCTGTGCCCTCCCAAATCAATTAAGCTATGGGAAAATCATCGTTTTATAGAATACACTATAAATTCTAAGGCCTCAACAGAAAATTACTACAGAACCCCAGTTGTCACAAGCAACCATTGCTCCCTTGAACAAAAACGGAAACAGCCAAATATTAGAAACAAATTGGCACAACCTTAAGAGTAAAATAGGAAGACACAAAAACCAGTGCTCTGTGGCCTTACAAATCAATTAAGACATGGGAAAATCATCATTTTCCGGAATACAGTGTGTAAAATCTAAAGCCTCAACAGAAAATTACTACAACGTCATGAATTTTTGCAATGAGGTCTAACAGCCCAAAATTGAGCAGAGACAATGTTACATTCAAATTTTGATTTCAATTTGAAACTATATGCATAATAGCAAACTGAATTTATCATGTGCTGATTAAAGAGTATCAGCATCTACAAAAGCATAACAATTTTATTCTCCCAGTGCTTTAATAGAATTACCTGTTCAGAAATATGTGACCGCGGACCAAAACTGACTGCACTTGTGCATGTGGAACAGCCCCCAACATTTCAACTCTCTCTTGAAGAGAATGCTTTTCTCTCATCTCCTCTAACCGTACTCTCTTGGGTCCATCTCCCCCAACTATGAACCGTACCTAGACATTACACAATTATTTTGTAATCTTGGAAAGCAATTATGACTTGTAAATTACATTAAAAGATCCCAAACACTAAGCTAAATGTCTATTTACTTTTGGATATCGGCAGCAAACTTCTGGAATAATCTCCACCAGCAGATCTGCGCCTTTCCGATAAACCAGCCTACTTATAACAACAATAACAATTTCATTACATGGGCGGCAGTTAGGACTAGGCTTGAACATGGCTGTGTCCACTGCATTTGGTATTACAAATACCTTGCTTGGCAGCAAACCGGACCGCAGAACAGTGTTTTCCTTGCTTGTATGTGAAACACAAATAGCTTGATTCACATCTGCCAAGGTAAACTGCAACACCTTATTCATATGAATGCTGCCTAGGTCAGCAAATCCATATAGGGAATGATCAGTAAAGACCACTTTGTACCCCATTGTTCTTGCATGTAACAATGCTTCATGACAAAGAGTGGAAAAAGCCTGATGTCCATGGACTAATGTAATTCGCTCCCGAATCAAAATTGTCCTAAAAATGGGGAAAATTCCATAGATAGTAGGCAGGCTATTTTGCATCACAAAAGGACGCCATGGAATATAATATACTTTTAAACCATTTGTCATATACCGTACACCACTTCGTTTTCCATACGCATGTGTCATCACAACTACCTGGACCATTCAAAACCAATCATATTAAGATACTATTCAATTAAAGAAACAGGAAAGAGGGTCTGTAATGTTACAATGAAGAATTTGTAAAGGCCATACTATAGTAAAAATAAGTTGATGAAAGTATCATCAAAGACAGCAATTCAAATAATATTTAAACCAAAAAAAATCACTCTACAGAATCTCTAGTAGCAGAAATTGTGTTAATGATTCAATTTTTTCTATTAATATTCATAAAATTTGCATTGCATTCAATACAAAAAGCTGGGCTACGTATGCAACCTGCCACTAGCACTAGCTGGATAAATAAATGTTGCAATATCTAAATATTTATCAGCATTAAAAGTATCAAGATCAAAGCACTGTGCGTGCAAGCCAAACAAAACAAAGTCCCAAGTCTTAAAACATCCATCCTGGCAGGTACATCAAACAATCATAATCAAGTAAACTAAATCAGGCTGCAAAGGGAATCAGTCCAGGAGCCAGAGAATTATCCTTGTCATTATTCTACAGCCTTCCCCAACCTTGTGCTGGCAGCTCAGGCTCAGGAACATTAACTTCCCATTCATCATTTCCCTCTTCAAGAGGTTTCTCTGCCTCAGAAATCACCAAAAACAGCAATGGGATCTCATCATTCAGTTGCCTAGGTGGAGAGTTGTCCAGTCAAATGTGTTAGTAGCAGAATATTACATATTTGTAACAATGACCGCCATGTCTTCATGCTCAAGGAAAATTATTTTATAGGTTAAGCTCCCATTGAGAGCTTCTAGGGCTTGTCATATGTTTACAAGTCAAGAGAGTCATTGTCATGTATGGAAGACCCATTTGGGCATATTACATAGTGTAAAAGAAATTTTATTTCAGTCATAATAGAGTCAAAAGACCCTCCAAGGCCTCGTCACGGTGCAAAGATTGTTGATTTGAAGTAGCATCGGATGTGCTTTAACCACGAAATTTGGTGGAGAGGTTGGGGCACATGAGATCTCCAATACCCAGAAAGGGTTTGGGCAGATTCTAAACAGTTCAGGAGATATTAAAATAATTAATATTTTTAATGGAGTCCTAAGTTTAAACTTAGGGAAAATAAAATATTAATGTGTATTAATATGAAACTATGGTAGAATGGTCCAAAAGACATGGATCAAGCCAGATCTAATCTTAGCCGTTGAGTAGGGACTTAATCTTGTCCATTGATATGTCAACAGGAATAGTATAAGAGGAGGCTTGAGGGTTAGTTGGAGAATACACCAGAGTAATCAGTGATTCTATTCTCTAGAGTGGGGTTTGCTAAGAGAGATAAAATGAGTGATCGGGAGTTGCAGCTGAGGGGCATTGAGTACAGAGAGACTGAGAGGCAGAGATAGTGCCGGGAGAGCAGCGCAGTAGCCAGGGAGAGTGACGCAGAGACAGCCAGGGCTCATGGAGAGTGACGCAGAGCCAGCCAGGGCTCATGCAGAGCCACGCAGAGCCAGCCAGGAGCTACACAGAGCCTCAAAGAGGCTAGCGTTGTTGACGCAGAGGGCCAGAGGGCCGATGCAGGGCCTCCTAAGGCTGACGCAGACCCATCCGGGGTGACGCAGAGTGGCAGAGTGTTGACGCAGGGCCTGCTAAGGCTGACGCAGACCCATCCGGGGTTACGCGGAGCCAAAGCTGGGCAGAGAGGGGTTGACGCAGTCTAGAGAGAGGCTGACACTGGGGTTTCCGGCGCAGATTAGTGCTGAGGAGCTACCGGGATTATCCGGGGTTTTAGCTAGGAGATTTGTCAGAAACTGAGAGGTATTACTGCGAAGGAAATTCTCTGTTGGGTAGGCCAATTTCGGCACCCAGATTGTACTTTGATATTGCTTAATAAGAAAACCCTCAAATAGTTGCACCAGTTTTCCCACATTGGGTTTTTCCAGGGACATTGGTCCAAAAATAATGGTGTCATATGGTGTGTCATCCAAAAATGGATCCTGAATAAACCTCTAAGTCTAAAAGACTTCATATAAGAGGCAAAAGGTGCCAAATGTCACAAATCCTTTGTAAATCAGAAGAAAATTAAAGTCGCAGGCTGCTCTCAGAAATAGTCTCATTGCTGAGATCTCTTCATTCTGAATCCAAAGCAACTTGAATGGACGAAAACAGACTTCAGCAAAAGAAGTTATCGCCGGAAGAAGTTTCCCTTTATCCTTTGAAAAAGGGGCAAATGCCATTAAAAATGGCCTAAAAGGCTATTTGAGGAAATCGCATCGCATAAGGCAAAGAGGAGGACTTAAGGTCGGGCAGAAGGGACCCCCGATCAGATATTTCCGATGATCGGATCGGCGGATCAAGTCGGAGGCAGACACATGCACCCATAAGGCAAAGTTCCCGGGCCAATGCGACTGCGATCGTCGATATCGGCGGATCGACGTCGGCGATACCAAAGGAAAGGACCTCCGGGTTGTGCGACTTGCGATTTGCGATTGCGATCGACCGATCGGCATATCGGCGATCGACACACCCAAAGGGGAAGCTCCAAGCCGTTGCGACTTGCAATTGCGATCAGGACTAGACCCGACAGGATTTAAAAGCCCGATTTCATAAAATTTCAAATCCAAGAATTCAGATTTTCCTTTGTATTTCCTGTTTAATGGATTTTTGGCCATTGGCCATGTCACCGAAGCGATTGCGATATGCGATGGAAGGCGGACCCGATAGGGATTTTAGGGGCAATTTAATGGACTTTCACGTCCAGATTTCACGCCCAATAGTGCTTTTCCTGTGTATTTCCATTTCAAGCCCGAAACGCAATATTTCTTGGATTTTCGCTTGAAAGGCCGCCGGTTCATTTTCCATGGGAAAACAGCCATCATTCCCTGTGCCACGCTGTAGGCGAACGTTTCTGCAACAGGGATGCGTTTTGAAGCGTGAAGAGGCAGAGCCAGGAAGAGGAATGATTCCTCATGATCACGGTTGACAAAGGAACGGCTGAGGAAGCAGAAGAGCCCGAAGGGGAAAATGAACAAACAATCACCAATTGGCTTAAAAGCCATGAATGCCAGAGACAGAAGGGGTTGTTGTTGTTGTTGTTGGAGTTGTTGTTGGAACTGAGCATAAGCAGAGAGCGAAGCCAAAGGAGGAAGCTAAGGCGTAAGAGAGCAACGCAAAAAGGCAGCAGCAAAACAAGAAGCGTAGAAAGTAAAACTTGAAGCACACGCAGCCAAGGGAGTCACTTGGAGTTCAAGTGGAAAGCCAAAAGAGCTATAAACTAATAGAGGGCCAAAGAAGCCAAAGCCGAAGAGCCAGAGTCAAAGCCAAGAGCCAGAACCAAGAGCCAAGAGCATAATCAAGAGCCAGAGCTTCAAGAGCCAGGGGATAAGATGGTGTCTGAACCCACTGTTTCTGTGTAAAAAAGCAGGAGTTGAGCCAAGAGCTTGTAAAAAGGACTTATACCATAATGCCATAGAGCCTAATCGAGTTGACTAGAGCTCATGGAGACGTAGCCCAAGAGTTGTGGGTGAACTCCTAATTAATATTGTTGTTTTGTGTGTGTTTTATTGCTATATTGTCTCTGCTACTTCATTTACTGTTGTATGTATTTATATATCAGTTCAAGCACATCAACTTACAGCACAACAACAAAATTTAAAACGTATAATCAGTTAAAAACAAACACCAGCGTACACCTATATTTTCAAACATTTTTAATTCCGCATTGGTTAATCAATAAGACTTGGGAATATTTAAGGCTTTGGAAGTGGGAGAGGTTCTTGTAAGTTAGACAAGAAGCCTAAGTGCTCCATTTTCAGATCAGGTGGTATCGGAGCTTAAGTTTGGTTAACCCCGCCTTCAAAGAAGGTTATATTAGAATGCTTGATTGACAGAGCAAAGATTGCTTGTCTAAAAGGTGTTTGAACAACAAGAGGTTGATTGTATGCTTATTTTGCAGATTGACTATTGTTTGAGTTTGCAAAGGTAAAGGGAAAGCTATTGATAGCTCAGTCTAGGAAGGACAAGAAGGAAAGAGAGCTGAAGGCACTCTTCTTATCCCAAAGGACCTCAAGGCAATCCTTGGAGCACAAGAGGTTTGTTGCAAAAGGTTGCTAAATAAGCTCTTTATTTATCTTGTTGAAGTTTTTTTGTTCATTAACATAATGACAACTTCTACAAGTGGGTCCTCAAATTCCGCATTCTTCACAAAATTCTTTGACGAAGACATGAAGAAAGAATTGTCCACCATGATGGATATGGTGAGAGAAATGTATGAGGATGGAAGGAAGAGAAGCATGCTTAGAGAGCAGTTGAATTCCATGAAGGAAGAGAAGCAGTTGCTTTCTGACAGACTACAGGAAATGGAGAGACAACTTCATATTGCAAATATGAACCTGAAGAGGATGCATGAGTTGGAGTCACAGCTCTTTGTTGCCAAAGAAGCCTTGGTCAAGTATCAGCTTGAAGAAGAGGTAAACCATTCCAGTTTGTCTTCAAATTCTTCTAAGAATGCTTATATTGATTCTTTTGAAAAACATACTAAAAGCATAGGTTCCAAGCTAATGTCCAAGATGGGCTATGAAGGAAAGGGCTTGGGAAAGCATGCACAAGGTATTATTGAACCAATAATGGTTGAAGAAAGGCTTATGTATTTGGATCTTGGCTATGGACAGTTTTATGGAGAAAGTTCCAAGGCTGCCGTGAAGGCCACTGAAACAGCTCCAAGAAGGGGTTGCATTACAGAGTGTGAAGATTGCATTCAGGAGGAATGCAATAGCTTGAAACATCATTTGTAGGATGCAGGTGTTCAGAAGCACACACTTGAACCAGAGAGTTGTGGAAACTCTAATAGCCTTGAAGAGATTCATGGTGTTCCAAAGGGAGGCACTTCTTCATTTGCTTCACCTCCTCATGAAGGCAATAAAGGTGAAGGAGAAAGGTATAAATCTGGTACTAAACATTTTCCTTTTGATTGTGCAAAGCATGATAAATTTCCACACATGTATGGGAAAAGAATTGCATGTTCCTTTTGTGGGTTGGATAACTATAATGTTTCTAGATGTTGGAAGAGAATGGCCACATACAAGAAACTTTTGAAGGAAAAAAAGCAAGAAGCCAAAGGTCCATTGGACAAGGCAAATCATGTTGTCAAGAGGATGCACATGCAGTGCACTTACTACCATAAGCAAGGACATCTTGCTGCAAAATGTTGGACTTTGAATCCAGCAATGCTTCCACAAAAGCTGAAGAAAGTGGAAGGAGAAGATGGCAGAAATGGAAGTGAAGATTCCATGAATGATGTGTCTCAAGATGATTCACGTGTTGATGTTGATGTGCAGACAAAGGTAGTGCCTTTGAAAGGGATTGGTAAGGAACGGTTAGAGTTCTTATCCAATTAAGATTGCATGTCTATTGATGCATCTACATTATATTTCATTTCAGCTTCGAAAGCACAGTGTGCTTAAGTGAAAGTTGAAGGATGAAATGCATGCATGAGCATGAGATGCATGAACACGAGATGCATAAACACAGGGATGTTAATGATTTCCTTGTTTTTGAACATGTATGTGTAATTAACTTGCAGGATTGATTGCTTGACATGCATGTGATGCCATGTTGACTTGGAAGAAGTTAACTTGGTCTCCAAATGGAGATAATGATGAAGTGTTTCATCTTTTGAAAGAGAGTCCTAATAGTCTTTTTCTACATGCTTGACTTGAAGGGTCATTTGTTTAAAGGCATGTTTTGTGGGCTTGCTATCTAGTCCATCATTCGTATGCAGATGTAAGACATGGTGGTGTTCACAAGCTGTGAAATCTATTTCTTTTGTTGAAGCAGGAGTTTAGGCCATCCAATTGTTGTCTGTATTTCTATTGTTGTTAACAGTTGTTGTTGACAGCTTTTCAAACAGGTACAAATGAAAGTTTTGTGGAACAGATGTACTTCACATTTGTTTAAGCCACCTTGGATCAATGATCAAGGCAAAGAAGAGTTCAAACTACCTTCTATGACCATCTCAGCAGAAGTTCTGCAGAAAGGCAAGGAGGAAGACAGTTCTTCCCAGGAATACCAACCCATCCAAGAAGGGAAGTGGTCAGAAACTTTGGTTCAGAGGCACTATGCAAGGCAAGTGTAGGGAGGCTGAGAGAAGAAGGTGAGTCACTCTCATTCACTGTTTAGATCAGTATATCAGTCTTATGGAGACCAAAAGTTCTTTAGTGGAAAGGCGTGATCCAAAAATGGATCCTGAATTAACCTCTAAGTCTAAAAGACTTCATATAAGAGGTAAAAGGTGCCAAATGGCACAAATCCTTTGTAAATTAGAGGAAAATGAAAGTCGCAGGCTGCTCTCAAAAATAGTCTCATTGCATAGATCTCTTCATTATGAATCCAATGCAACTTGAATGGATGAAAACGGACTTCAGATGAAGAAGTTATCGCAAGAAGAAGTTTCCCTTTATCCTTTGAAAAAGGGGCAAATTCCATTAAAAATGGCCTAAAAGGCTATTTGAGGAAATCGAATAGCATAAGGCAAAGAGGAGGACTTAAGGTCGGGCAGAAGGAACCCCCGATCAGCGATCTCTGATGATCAGATCGGCGGATCGGGTCGGAGGCAAGCACATGCACCCATAAGGCAAAGGCCTCGGGCCGATGCGACTGCGATCGCCAATATCGGCAGATCGGCATCGGCGATACCGAAGGAAAGGACCACCAGGCCGTGCGAATTGTGATTTGCGATTGCGATCGACCAATCGGCGGATCGACGATCGGCACACCCAAAGGGAAGGCCCCGAGCCGTTGCGACTTGCGATTGCGATCAGGATTGGACCCGATGGGGTTTAAAAGCCCGATTTCATAAAAGTTCAAATCCAGGAATTTGGATTTTCCTTTGTATTTCCCGTTTAATGGATTTTTGGCCATTAGCCATGCCGTCGAAGCGATTGCGATATGCGATGGAAGGTAGACCCGATAGGGATTTTAAGGGCGATTTAATGGATTTTCACATCCGAATTTCATGCCTGATAGTGCTTTTCTTGTGTATTTCCATTTCAAGCCCGAAACGCAATATTTCGTGGATTTTCGCTTGAAAGGAGGTCGCTGGTTCATTTTCCATGGGAAAACAACCATCATTCCCTGTGCCACGCTGCAGACGGGCGTTTCTGCAATAGGGATGTGTTTTGAAACACAAAGAGGCAAAGCCAGGAAGAGGAATGATTCCTCATGATCACGGTTGACAGAGGAACGGCTGAGGAAGCCAAAGAGCCCAAAGGGGAAAATGAACAGACAATCACCAATTGGCTTAAAATCCATGAATGTCAGAGACAGAAGGGGTGGTTGTTGTTGTTGTTGTTGGAGTTGTTGCTGGAACCGAGCATAAGCAGAAAGCGAAGCCAAAGGAGGAAGCTAAGGTGTAAAAGAGCAACGGAAAAAGGCAACAGCAAAACAAGCAGCGCAGAAAGCAAAAGCTGAAGCGCATGCAGCCAAGGGAGTCACTTGGAGTTCAAGTGGAAAGCCAAGAGAGCTATAAACTGATAGAGGGCCAAAGAAGCCAGAGCCGAAGAGATAGAGCCAGAGCGAGAACCAAAGAGCCAGAGTCAGAGCCAAGAGCCAGAGCTTCAAAAGCCAGGGGATAAGATGGTGTCTGAACCCACTGTTTCTGTGTAAAATAGCAAGATTTGAGCCAAGAGCTTGTAAAAAGGACTTATACCATAATCCCAGAGAGCCTAGTCGAGTTGACTGGAGCTCACGAAGACGTAGCCTAAGAGTTGTGGGTGAACTCTTAATTAATATTGTTGTTCTGTGTGTGTTTTATTGCTGCATTGTCTCTACTACTTCATTTATTGTTATATGTATTTATATATCAGTTCAAGCACATCAACTTAGAGCACAACATCAGAATTTAAAATGTATAATCAGTTAAAAACAAATACCATCATAAACCTATATTTTCAAGCATTTTTAATTTTGCATTGGTTAATCAATAAGACTTGGGAATATTTAAAGCTTTGGAAGTGGGATAGGTTCTTGTAAGTTAAACAAGAAGCCTAAGTGCCCCATTTTCAGATCAGTGTGATTGTTTCTGTTTCCTTTAATTGTTGATCTGTAATATGTTGAGCATGCACTAGTGTTTATTTTCAATATTTACATTGTAAATAACTTGTTAAGTAACATAACAAGTAGGTAGGAATAAATCAGATAAAGTGCATGGAGGGTTTCTAACTAAGTAGACTTGGAAACTTCAACATGGTATCAAAGCGTGATTGAAATCATAGGAGGACTAAGGACATCAGTCGAACGGAGCAATAGCAGTAAAAAACAATTGGCCCGAGGTGACAGAAGTTGTTTCTAGCAGAGCAGCAACAAGGCAAGGGTGATGCAGTACCTGCATCATCAAGGGTGAGCCAGGAAGAGGCAACGCAGAGGCTAAGGAAGGTAAAGGGAGCCTCACGTAGAGCCACGTAGAAGCTAGGAGGGCTGACGCATTTGGCTGAGGAGGCCGAGTTGCTAGTGTCAGGATTGCACAGAGCCTAGGAGTTCTTACCTTCAGGTTGCTGGGGTTTAGAAGGTTGTGAGAATATTGCAAAGTGGAGCTGGCGAGGTACTGTAGTCAGAACAGTCCCTGACAGAGCAAGGCCAAGAGGAGGGAATTGTTGGCGAGGGTTTCTAGCCAAGGAACCTGGATCAATGGTGCGGTTACACAAGACAATCAGAGTAGGGGGCATCTTGACAATGGCAGAAGGATTTCCAAGAGGGAAATCGGGACTCAGAGGGAGTCTAGAAGAGATCTTCCAGATGGGAAGTAGAAACTCAAAGGAGTTGAACAAAGAACTTCCAGGAGGGAAGTAGAGGAGCATCATAGCACTACACGAAGTAAGAGACCAAGATAGACTGAACGGAGCGTCGAACTTCACAGTCTAGAACGCCAAGATCTTATCCGTACTTGACAGAAATCGTGTCAAGAACTTTGCCTTGAAGGTAATAGCTATCCCAGTGGACCCCAGTGATAACAAGTATGAGGAGGCAATGGCGAGAGCCAAGAGTATCATCCTTGACGAGGTCAAGGATCATGTAGTACCACACATTGCCGAGAAGGAAACAACATATGAGATGTGGGAGGCTCTCAAGAAATTGTACCAGCATACTTCTGTGCAGAGAAGAATGCTACTTGACAATCAGTTGAGGTCGTCTCAGATGAAGAAGGGAGACCCGATTGACAACTTCCTCGGAGGACTGAATGAGATAGAGATCAGTTGACTGTTATAGAAGCCACGCCGGATTGGGAGTTGATGGTGAGGACAGCTCTGAATGCTATCTCAAAAGACTTGGAGGTATTTATCCAAAGTATACTGGACAAAGGGACTCTCCCACCTTAGGACGAGATGTGGGCAACTCTTTGCCAGGAAGAGATCAGACCACAGTCGAAGATGGGTTGCAGCAACAAGGGGATCAAAGTCAAACAGGAGGAGGAAGATGTTGCCCTAGCATCTGAGGGAAAGCAGGAAAAGCGGAAGGAGAAGGATCTCTCCAAGATCAAGTGCTTCCACTGTGGGGAACTGAGTCATTATGTGACCCACTGTCCAAGGAAGAAGAGTAAGGGAGAGTCTTCCGAGACTAAGGCAGCGCCAGCACGGGTAGAGAAGGAAGTGTTGACAGACGATGACTGTGCCATGAGTGCACACGCACCACTTGAGCGGAAGTGGGGAGACATCGAACTGTAGTAAGGCGGACTACAAGCGATGAGGGGCAGGATCCTCAAGTTACACAGCCTCTTGGATTAGACCTTGCTACGGGAGCCCCGACGAGGAGTAGCAGGACTGGCTGACGTGGGTAGAGACAGATGCGGATGAAGCGGCAGAGAGAGCTACAGTGCAAGAGTCCCGAGACAGCGCGAGGCTAGCAGGTTGTAGCTATGCGAGAGGAACAGGAGTGTTGCACTAGTGCAAGATGGCATAGAGAGGTGTGCAACGGTACGAGATGCAGGGAGTTGTTGCAGCAGCGCAGAGGTCAGAGAGGGAGCACTTCTCAGCGACAGAGGGAGCTTCAGCATCAGGAGGGTCTCTAGCCAAATAGGGAGGTCAGATTGGGAGATCAGTTACTTACTTCTCAGTAACCGAGTTGCAGTGCAGCAATGGGCAGCACGATGCAACATGATGAGAGGAGGTGCAATGCAAATGCAACGCTGGGAGAAAGGACCAGCAGTAGCACGGATGCAGAGGGAGTTGTCATACAGATGCAGCAGTGGCAGTGGTAGGGCCATGGGCAGCAGTACAGGATGCAACAGTGCAGAGGATGTTGGGAAAGAAGGCCTAACATTAGCACAGGTACCGATGCCGGATGATCAGAGTAATACTCAGTGAGGAGTATTGCTAGAGCACAATCCTCGCTAAGAGGGAGTGTTGATTTGGGGTAGCATCAGATGTGCTCTAGCCACGAAATATGGTGGAGAGGTTGGGGCACATGAGATCTCCAATACCCAGAAAGGGTTTGGGCAAATTCTAAACAGTTCAGGAGATATTAAAATAATTAATATTTTTAATGGAGTCCCCAAGTTTAAACTTAGGGAAAATAAAATATTAATGTGTATTAATATGAAATTGTGTTAGAATGGTCCAAAAGACATGGATCAAGCCAGATCTAATCTTAGCCATTGATTAGGGACTTAATCTCATCCATTGATATGTCAACAGAAATAGTATAAGAGGAGGCTTGAGGGTCACTTGGAGAATATACCAAAGTGATCAGTCATTCTATTCTCTAGAGCAGGGTTTGCTAAGAGATAGCATTAGTGATCAGGAGTTGCAGCTAAGGGGCATTGAGTACAGCGAGACAGAGAGGCATAGATAGTGCCGGGAGTGCAGCGCAGTAGTCGGGGAGAGTGACGCAAAGCCAGCCAGGGCTCACGCAGGGCCACGCAGAGCCAGCCGGGAGTTGCGCAGAGCCTCGGAGAGGCCAATGTTGTTGACGCAGAGGGCCAGAGGGCTAACGCAGGGCCTCCTAAGGCTGACGCCGACCAATCCGGGGTGACGCAGGGCCAACGTTGGGGCAAAGGCGCTGACGCAGTCCAGAGAGACGTTGACGCTGGGGTTTCTAGGGCAGATTGGTGCCGAGGAGCTGCCGGAAGAATTATCTAGGTTTTCAGCCAGGAGATTTGTCAGAAACTAAGAGGTATCACTGCTAAGTAAATTCTCTGTTGGGTAGGCTAGTTTCGGCACCCAGATTGATATTGCTTAATAATAAGACCCTCAAATAACTGCACCAGTTTTCCCACATTGGGTTTTTTTGGGGACATTGTTCCAAAAAAAATTGTGTCATATGGTGTGATTATTTCTATTTCCTTTAGTTGTTGATCTGTAATATGTTGAGCATGCACTAGTGTTTATTTTCAGTACTTACATTGTAAATAACTTATTAAGTAACATAACAAATAGGTAGGAATAAATCAGATAAAGTGCATGGAAGGTTTCTAACTAAGTAGACTTAGAAACTTCAACAAAGATCAAGTCGGCCTACATGAAGGGACAAGTCGGCCTAAAGATAGCAATTTGTACCCCTCACAAGCCTATAAATAAGAAGGAACTCGACCTCATTTTGTGACTCACTTAAGCAAATTCGATCTCTTCAAGATAGAAGCTGGAAAAGGACAAAATAGAAGAAGAAAAGCAAGAACGAATTTTTGGGCCTCTCTCTCTCTCTTTTGTTAGGGTTTCTACAGTGGTTGGGCAAGTCGAAGTACTGGAAAACTGTTGGGCAAGTTGAAGTGCTAGAAAGTTTTTGGGCAAGTCTAAGTACTAGAAGACTATTGGGCAAGTTGAAGTGCTAGAAAGTTGTGGGCAAGTCGAAGTACTAGAAAGTTGTTGGACAAGTCGAAGTACTTGAAAATTCTTCGGCAAGTCGAAGTGTTGGAAAAGTTGTTGGGCAGGTCAAAGTTGCAGAAGAAACTATTGGGTCAAAGTTGCAGAAGAATATGTTGGGGGTCAACATTGCAGAAGAATCTATTGGAGATCGAAATCCAGAGGTTGCTGGAAGGAAAGCTTGAAAGGTTTGACTTGGTCTTGGAGAGTCTTTGTCAAGGGTCATAGGTCTTAGAATTCGTCAATTGAAGTTCTATAAGAAGAGAAGAATTCTTGTGGGTTTTCTTCTCAAGTGGAGAGGTTTTGTCCCTAGCTGATCTCCCACATCTTGTGTCCTCTTGTCTCGTTGTTCTTTATGATTTGGTAGTTGTTTGATGACAAGAACATTAAATATAATCAAGAGAAAGAAAAAGCTAATTAAGTTAAAATACATCATAAGCGGTTATCATGTAAAGAGAAATCACCTAATCTAGATGCCCTAGACTTCTCAACATGGTTTCAGAGCTAAGGTGACTACATCAAGGAAGGGCATCACAAAGAAGGATACTCAAGGGCTGAAGTATAAAGAGATCATCTTGGAAACATCAAGAGCATCAATGATCAAGAAGGACTAACCCTATCAACATATTGAAGGAAGACCTCAAAACCCTAGCTCATCTAAAGAAGGGTTCCACACTTGAAGCGTTCTTGGGAAACTTACACATTCTACAATCATTATCACAAGGAAGAATGAAGCACTTTTGGGTCTGTTTTCTGGGCTATATTCTCCTCACATGCGAAGTATTAGGACATTCTTCTGCAACAACAATTATTGAATTGTAGCCACCATCAAGGGTCAAATCTTGTGCCAAGAAAGGTCTCCTTTGCAAGCCGAAATAACAAGAAAATGAAGTCAAGTCAAGCGATGTAGATAGGAGGCAAATTTTTCCATCTTCTAGCCACTCGTATGAACTAGGGATACTGTAAAAAAGGTCGAAATTGCAGACCTGCTACAGCAAGCCAGAATTATGATGAAGGGCTGAAATTTGAGGTTGTGAAACAAATTTGACTAGTGTTGACTTGAAAGAAGAAAAGCAAGAAAAAGCATTGTCATCACCATCAAGGAATCAATGTGATCTCCCTTTGAGTCAAGGATCACTTTTGAAGGAAGAAATCTTCTATTATCTACATCATCATCAAAATCAAGAAGGCATCAAGTTGAAGATTTCATCATCTAGGAGTATCTTCACTTGACAAGTAAGTATCTTTATATCTATATTTGAGTCTGTCAAAATGAATTCATTTTGCAAGGAAAGCAACAAATTGATTGGGTCGGCAAACTTTCTTGCATGGAAGAAGAGGATAGATTTGATCCTCATAGAAAATGAAGTCGTTGAGCATGTTAAGGGTTTTGTCATTAAAACTCCAAAGGAAGAAACTCAAGCTCTAGCCGAATACATGAAAATAAATCTACAAGAAGTTAGTGAAATTGTTCACTGTAAGCACCACTGGAGAAGTCGTATCTTTAAGAACCAAGCTATATAAGATGAAAGCATCTATGGAAAGAAGGAAGCAACCCCATTTAGTAAACTTTGGTCATTGTGTAAGATTGAAGAAACCAGGTTAAAAGCGAAGAGTGATGTGGAACCAAGCATTTGCTGCTATGGCTAAGATAAATGGAAAGTTTGAAAAATTTGATCCTCAGAAAAAGAAGATCAATATGTCAAAGATCCAATACTATGGTTGTCAGGAATATGGGCATTAAAAAAAGGATTGTCTGAAATTCAAGAAGGCCTACAAGTGGAAAGAAAGAAATGAAGCTCACATCGTCAAAGAATTGGAAGAACCCAATGACAAGATATCCAAAGGGATAGATCTTCACTGTTAGGGTTTCTCCATTGCATGGCAATGAAAAGTGGGAGGTGAGAAGACCTCCACCATGGCAATCAAGATAAGGAGCATTATGACGAGATAAATCTTAGTAGAAAAATGGCATCATGCTAGAAGCATACAACGGAAGCAAGAGCTCATGACACCATTATAAATGCTTGAAAGGATAGCTGAAGTAGAAGTCTACATCATTGTAGCAAGAAAAGGAAGTAGCTCTCGATAACCTCATTGAAAGCATAAGTAGTACTTATGGGAAAGGAAAGTCATCTAGCATGATAGAAGGAAATCATCATACATCATCTTTATAAGAAATGAGCATTTGCTAAGTGAGGATAATCAAGATCCTCCATTGGAATCTTCATTAGAAGGTTCACCTCTCTTGGGAAAAGCAAGTGTCTCGTTGAGCATTCCATCTTGTATGGGATTCATGGTTTAAGAAAGATAATATGATGACAAAAGAAAGCAGCATGGTTAAATAACTTTTAATCAAGGAAAGATAGTTGTCGAAGGAAGTAGATGACCAAAAAGGAAAAAGAGGTATGTATGCATTTGATAAGTTATGTCATCATATAATTACAAATAGCATGGGTAAATGCTCTATCTCACAAGCATGATGGAATAAAGGATCTCTTACTTTGGAAAAGATGCATGAAGGCATGGTTCCCATATTGACAAGATGAAATCAACATAATATGTCCTCATATGGAATATGAGGTGGTTGACAAAGATAAAGGAACTATGGATGGAAGTTCCTGGGGAACAATATGTGAAGAAAGAAAGAAGAGATCGTGAAAAATGCAACTATGGTCGCATAAGAAAAGGAATCAACATCCGATGACTAGAAGGAATTGGTATGACATCTCCATGAAGACGGTATGAAGATCCTGATAAGGTCTATAAATAAAGGAGACCCTTAACATATGAAGTCCTGGAGATGTGTTTATGAATATGCAGGATGTTGATGTTGCGAGCAAACTGATGTCATGATGAAATCACAAAAGGTAAATTTGATTTGATGTTCATTGTTATATAAAAAATTGGTTAGTCTATAGTTATTAGGCAAAGGGCATGATCAAAGATCATGCCCATTCACCAAGAGGCACCCAAGGCAGTATATAGCTAGAGCCTCCCACAAAATGTAAACATCATCTATTCAATTACTAATAAAATATATATTTATCATGGTTGTCAATTGCTAATTCGTATGTTCCATCTTGTATCACAGTGGGTCGCTCCTCATTGCTGAGAGGTCATCGGTTTTTCTAGTGTTGTTTTCCTCTATTGCTCTGTTGCCGTCCACTTTCTTTGCTCATCCGCTGCAGTCTGTCTCCCTGTTTTCTTCTGCTGCCATCATTTCCCATTGTTATCTCTATTACCGTACTTCCGCCGCTGGTAAATCACAACCCGTTCACATACTTGTTCCGTTGTTTTTACCTCCCCGGGAAAACCGATTCATATAACCTCGTCGTCCGTTGTGTTACGCTGCCCCTCGACGTGCTCCTCACCGTTGTTTTGTTGCCCTAGCCATCCATTCACGAGTTCCCGTTTTTTTTCTTTCCGCCGCTATCAAGCCATCCAGGTTTCAGCTCTCCATTCACCATTTCACCTTCGACTTCCGCGCAGAACTTAGCAAGACGAAAAGCAAAAACTGCTGAAAAGAAATTTGAACAGATGTTGTGGTCAAAACAGGAAAAAGTATATTTGAGACAAAGAATGCCCCAGTCTGTGGATACGGATAATACAAGATATGTTCCACCACATCGTCGTGAAGGCGAAAAATCTAACGTAGAAATACAAAGGATAAAAGAAGGCAAATGCAAATGCTGTGGTGAGAAGTGGGACCCTAAACATAGGTGTGCTAAAGGAAAAGAATCAAAGAACCTATATAACTATGAAGCAACTAATGGTTCAAACAGTGATGATTCCGACATAGAAGAAACATAAGATGCCCCAGAATTCTCTCCAAAATTAGATGACGAAAGTATTCTGCAAGTGTCACTATCAGCTATGACAGGCATATCACAACCTCAAACTCTAAAATTGAAAGGACATATAAAGAAGAACAACGTAGTGGTTCTCATCGACTCTGGTAGCACCCACAATTTTTTAGATGCAACCGTGGCAAAGAGACTCGACATTTTCTCATTTCCCTTACCAAACATGAAGGTGATGGTAGCTGACGGTAAGAAGATTGAAAAGGTAGGGAAATGCCATAAGGTTAAATTGCAGATACAAGACTTTAATTTAGAATCCTCGTTCTTCATTGTACCATTAGGAGGAGTAGATGTGGTCTTAGGGATCCAATGGCTATGAACTCTAGGCACTTATGCTGCCAACCATCAAGTACGGCTCATAAGATTTAATTGGGAAGGGCAGAGGTACAAGTTATACGAATTCCAAGCACTAGAGAATCAAATCGTATCGTCATCTTAGAGGATGAAGATTCGAAAAGGAGCACCAACTTATGTAGTACAATGTCATCAATTAGAAATGTTATCTGCAAATATGATCAACGAAGAGTCACCAGAGGTACAAGATCTAATTTAGAAGCATGAAAAAGTATTTCAAGACCTCCCTATGAAAATGCCTCCTAACAGGGAAATTGAGCATACAATAGAAGTCAAAGCAAGGTCAGACCCCGTCAACATCAAGCCATATCGATATCCACATCACCAAAAGACGAAAATTAAGAGATTAATCCAAGACCTTTTAAAGTGTGGGATCATCTCGAAAAGTAAAGGTTCGTATGATGCCCCAGTGGTATTGGTAAGGAAGAAGGATGGTTCATTCAGGCTATGCATTAACTATAGAGGATTAAACAAAATAACGATTAAAAACAAATTTCCAATCCCCTTTATCGACAAAATGTTGGATGAACTACATGGCAAAAAATACTTCTCAAAATTGGACTTAAGGTCAGGCTATTACCAAATCAGAATCAGGTTGGAAGACATACCAAAAACAACATTCCGAACACACGAAGGTCACTATGAATTTAAAGTAATGCCATTTGGGTTAACCAATGCACTAGCAATGTTCCAAGCCACTATGAACGAATTATTTCATCCATATCTTAGGAAGTTTGTATTAGTATTCTTTGATGATATTTTAGTTTACAGTAAAACTTGGAAGGAGCACCTACAACATCTAGATAAAGTTCTTACACTACTGAAAGAGCATCAGTTCTAGACAAAAAAATCCAAATGCACCTTTAGAAAGGAAGAAGTAGAATACCTCGGACACATTATATCCCATGAAGACGTAAAAGTGGACCCTAATAAAATCAAAGCTATAAAGGAATGGACCAAACCGGTTAATATATCCAAGCTAAGTGGGTTCTTAGGATTGACTGGATATTACCAAAGATTTATTAAAATCTATGCACATATAACTGCACCTCTGACAAACCTTTTAAAGAAGAATTCATTTCAATGGGATGAGGAAGTAGGAAGGTGTTTTGAAGAATTTAAGGAAGTTATGTCTAATGCCCCGGTATTGGCAACTCCAGATTTCTCTAAACCATTTATCATCGAGTGTGATGCTTCCAGATTCAGTATAGGCGCAGTGTTAATGCAAGAAGGGCATCCAATAGTTTTTGAAAGCAGGAAGCTCAATAAAAGAGAACATCTTAAGTCCACATACAACAAGGAAAGGCTCAATATTATGCACACAGTGGCTAAGTGGAGACAATATCTTTTGGGAAGTAGGTTTTCCATACAAAAAGACCATAACAGTCTCCAACACCTCCTTCAACAAAAAACTCTTTTTGAAGAACAACAAAAATGGACTGAAAAAATTGCTGCCTTTGACATGGAGATACTACATAAAAGGGGAAAAGACAATGTAGTAGCAGATGCCCTGTCTAGGAAAGACGAAGAACCAACACTACTTGCACTCTCGGTTGTTGTTCCTGAATGGCTTAATGAGATTCGAAGTGAGTATGCCAAGGATCCCGAAATAACTGTGATAATCAATAACCTTCCAGACAACTCAAAATTTGAATGGAAGAATGATATTCTATGGTACAAAGGAAGAATCTATCTGAATGCAAGCTCCAAGTTTAAATCCAAGATACTTAAGGAGTCACATGATTCACTGTCAGCCGGACATGTAGGATTCTTTAAAACTTACTACAATGCACGTCAATCATTCTTTTGGAAGGGGATGAGTCGCGATATTCTGAAGTATGTAGCAGAATGTGACACATGTCAAAGAAATAAAAGTGAAAATATTGTGACACCTGGATTACTTCACCCCTTAAACATTCTGAATCAGAAATGGGAAGAAATATCAATGGACTTTATTGAGGGATTACCTATATCTGAAGGCAAGGACAAGATTTTCGTAGTAGTCGACAGACTCACCAAATATGCTCACTTTATGGCAATAAAGAAATCAAACTCAGTTAAACAAATCGCTGAAATATTTTGCAAAAATATATATAAATTACACAATTTTCCAAAAGTCATTGTGAGTGATAAAGATGCCAAATTCAAGGGTAATTTCTGGAAGGAATTGTTCAACCACATAGGAACCTACCTAAATATGAGTTCCGCTTATCACCCTTAAACAGATGGACAAACAGAGGTTGTCAATAAATGTTTGGAAGCCTACCTACGTTGTTACGTTACAGAAAAACAAAATAAGTGGGCTTAATGGTTGCATCTCGCTGAGTGGTGGTATAATTCTACTTATCATATGTTAGCGAAAATGACTCCATTCCAAGCTTTGTATGGATATGAACCCCCAAAATGGAAGGATCTAGCTATTGTCCAGACAAATCTACCTGTTGTTAAAAACCAACTAGAAGAAACCCAAAAAATCGTCCAAACCCTAAAACAAAATTTGAATAATGCAAGGAACCGTATGAAGCAACAAGTGGACCGAAACAGAACCAAAAGAAAATTTGAAGTCGGAGAATGGGTATTTGTCAAACTCCATCCGTACAAACAATTGTCCTTGAAACAAACAGGAAAAAATAAATTGGCACCGAAGTTTTATGGACCATATCAGATCAATAAATAGATCAGCCAAGTTGCATATAGTTTAAGCCTTCCAGAAAAAAGTCGTGTTCACAACGTATTCCATGTCTCCTGCCGTAAAAGGGCACTGGGCAACCATCAACTAGTGCAAACAACGCTTCCATCCCTAGATGATGAAGGAAGGGTCATTTTAGAACCAGAAGGTATCTTATCTACCAGAGAAAGGAAGTTTCGATCTCGTGTAATCAAAGAATACTTGATCAAGTGGAAGGACTTACCAAAAGAAGAAGCCTCTTGGGAGACTGATGCATTTCGTCAGCAACATCCGTCATTACGTATGTTTTGAGGACAAAAAATTCTTTTGAGAGAAAGCCAATGTTATACAAAAAATTAGTTAGTCTATAGTTATTAGGCAAAGGGCATGATCAAAGATCATGCCCATTCACCAAGACGCACCCAAGGCAATATATAGCGAGGGCCTCCCACAAAATGTAAACATCGTCTATTCAATTATTAATAAAATATATATTTATCATCGCTGTCAATTGCTAATTCATCTATTCCAACATCTGATGACTATAAGGAATTGGTATGACATCTCCATGAAGAAGGTATGAAGGTCCTGATAAGGTCTATAAACAAAGGAGGCCCTTAACATACGAAGTCCTGGAGATGTGTTTATGAATATGCAGGATGTTGATGTTGCGAGCAAACTGATGTCATGATGAAATCACAAAAGGTAAATTTGATTTGATGTTCATTTTGATTTTTGAACAACATCTAGATGGGTTAATGCAAGGCTACCGAAAAAGAGTTATAAATGTCACCTACAACTAGCACTCATGTGATGGGATGTGGAAGATCTTGAAGGAAACATACTTGGAAAAGGTAGCTATAAAAAGGAAAGCCAGATGTGGACTAAAAGATTACTTTCTGATGAAGGGAAGGATGACATGACTAACTTGATTTGTAAAGGAAAGTGATGGATGGTCGATGCCCTACAAGATGAAGGCTCCATAAAGATGAAATTCATGACATCAAATGGAGGAGCTCTACAAGCAACTGAAGGTCCCATGATCTCCACCAAAGAAGAGTTAGTTGCTGCTAGAATCAAGTCCCTAGTTAAGAGGGAGCTTGGAAGCAAGTCCCTGGCTAAGATGGAACTTAGACAAGTCCCGGGATAAGAGGAAACTTGGGTACATTGCTTTTATAGGAATGGGTTGGTCCTCTCAGATAAAGAGGGAGTGACAGATATGATTCTCTACTTCATGTGCCATGCACTACACCAAGACTAACAGTCGTAAGTCTGAGTGAAGGCCATGAAGAGAGGAAGACACATCATTCTTGTCTTCACATTGTGAAGAAAGAATGGAGGATTGGGCAAGCATTTGGCATCTGATACTCTTTGAGGATATGGTAGGGCATCCAAGATAAGAGTAGTTGAAGAGGACCAATAATCTTTCAGGACTGGGAATCGAAGATAAGAATAGACCTGGAAGGACATACCCTGTGAACACCCAGGTGGGGTATGTGCCTTGAAAGACAATGATGATGGTGCCTATCAATCATTGGTCTTGCCAGCATTGTGCTCTTGATCTTGTGGAGAGATGGAGTTGTTAGTCACGGCCTTGCTATGTGACAATGTTGGTTGGTATGATGCTGAAGCCTGAAACAAATGGGTTACCAATCCGACTCCTCTTATGAGAATTCTTCAGATTGAGAATGTCCAACTACCTTATATGGATTATGAATACCTCCCTAGTTAAGAGGGAGTGTTGAAATATGTAACTAGGTTCGGTCTTCATAATGACATATGTAATCATAATTTTATGTATTTAATGTAAAGAGAAAAAAAAAATATTATTGTTATTCTTTAGGCATGGATTTCATGTTCAAAGAAAATTATTTTATAGGTCAAGCTCCCATTGAGAGCTTCTAGGGCTTGTCATTATGTCTACAAATCAAGAGAGTCATTGTCATGTATGGAAGACCCATTTGGGCATGTTGCATAGTGTAAAAGAAATTTTATTTGAGTCATAATAGAGTCAAAAGACACTTCAAGACCTCGTCATGGTGCAAAGATTAAGTCGGCCTAGATGAAGGAACAAGTCAGCCTAAAGATAGCAATTTGTACCCCTCACAAGCCTATAAATAAGAAGGAACTCGACCTCATTTGGTGACTCACTCAAGCAAGTTCGATCTCCTCAAGATAGAAGCTGGAAAAGGACGAAATAGAAGAAAAGCAAGATCGAAGTTTTGGGCCTCTCTCTCTCTCTCGTGTTAAGGTTTCTATAGTTGTTCGGTAAGTCAAAGTACTAGAAAACTGTTGGGCAAGTTGAAGTGTTGGAAAGTTACTGGGCAAGTCGAACCATTGGAAAAATGTTGGGCAAGTCAAAGTGCTAGAAAGTTGTTGGGCAAGTCAAAGTGTTGTAAAGTTGTTGGGCAAGTCGAAGTGTTGTAAAGTTGTTGGGCAAGTCGACGTGTTGGAAAAGTTGTTGGGCAAGTCGAAGTTGCAAAAAAGCTATTGGATTGAAGTTTCAAAAGAATCTGTTGGGGGTCAAAGTTGCAAAAGAATCTGCTAGGGGTCAAAGTTGCAAAAGAATCTGCTAGGGGTCAATGTTGCAGAAGTTGCTGAAAGGAAAGCTCAAAATGTTAGACCTAGTCTTGGAGGGTCTTGGTCAAGGGTCATAGGTCTTGGAATTCATCAATTGAAATTCTACAAGAAAAGAAGAAATCTTATGGGTTTTCCTCTCAAGTGGGGAGGTTTTGGCCCTGGATGATCGCCTACATCTTGTGTCCTCTAGTCTCATTGTTCTTTATGATTTGGCAGTTGTTTAATGATAAGAACAATAAATATAATCAAGAGAAAGAAGAATCTAATTAAGTTAAAATACATCACAAGCAATTATCAAGTAAAGAGAAATCACCTAATCTAGATGCCCTAGATTTCTCAACACCACCCTCCCCCAGTAATTCAACCAATATCATTGAGGTTGATTAATAGATGCTAACCCAGTCATCAAACCGCACATCCTCATAATGATAAGTGAACCAACTCTAATGGGACCTAGAGCAGGGTGCCTCTCACCCATCAGAGTACCTCTCAGACTTACCTAAACAATGAAAGATCTATTTTAAGTTTCTTTCCTTCAACCTTTGATAGTAAGAGAGTAAGGCTTCCTTGCTCCTACACCCCACGCCCCCGAAGATCATATAGTTAGACCCCACCATGGGGAGAAAGCACTTTGATAGCGAGTCAATGTGTTGGTTCCCCCTTGCCCTTGGTCATCAAGACTTGGATGGGCAACCAGAGCACTTGCTCAGTGTTGTCACTCACTACTTCATGAGTCACTAGTTGCTTCCAAAGCCAAATAATAGTGATGTTTGATGCCAAATTCTGAGACACAAAAGTTTCTGAGCTTGAGGGAACCCACTCCATTGCGTATTGCTCGAAAAAATCTTTTCAGTGGTATATGGAAGTCCAAAAATGGACTCCTGGGGCAGAAATTAAAGCCAGTTGAAGAATCCCCTTGAAAAACTCAGGAAACCCAAAAAAATGGCTAAGTTTGAGGAGACAATCGCAATCGGGACCCGGGCGCAGAGCACATCACACATTGGCAGATGGGCGGGTTCCATACTTAACAGACCTTGAGGGGGGCCGATCCTGCGATATAATGTAACATCGCCAGGGAAGAACTGAAAAAGCTAACAAAGGAAAAGGTGTGCAAAACAGGGCAGGTGGACCCCCTTTCTCTCTCCTCTGTGGGGGCCACGTGTCACGCTACCCGCAGTCCCGTATCCACATATCAGCGAGGTCCTAGAGCACATGCTTAAGGATTATCGGTGGTTCAAAGCGTTGAACGCCGATATCGCATCCCGCATCTCGGCGCCCCCCACAGTGCCGCAATGACAACAAACTCCAAAACCGTCACAGGGGCTGATCTACGATATAAGGTTGTATCATCGGGGAGGGGCCGATTCCGATTTACAAAGGAAAAGGCCGCAAAACCAAAGGTCGGGCCGCTCCTCTCTCCTCCACATGGCACAATCCCGCATTATCGCATATCGGCGGGGTTTGAGTCCCGGAGCAGCAAAGGGACGCCAATATTGCGATATGGACCAAAATCGTCGGGGAGGGCTGATTTTTAAATACAAAGGAAAGCATGGAAAAACAGGGCTCGGCGAGCCTCTTTCTCTCTTCCCCAGGGGGCCACGTGGCAGCCTTTAATTGGTCCACCGAGCTGACATGGAAGCTGGTCAGCAATGATGTAGCAAGTACAGAAGATGACGTGGCAGAGGCCACATATCACTCTTTGCGTTTTCAGGGGTCCTATGGGGTTGTTTCCCGGTGCTACCACTCAGAGGGTGACACGTAGCAATGATGACGTCAGCAAGTGATGTGGCAGTGATGATGTCAGGAGGTGATGTGGCAGTGATGGCGTCAGCAGGTTTATCGGTGATCGCAGCGGTTAAGGGGTAAAGGCTTAAGCAACGATGCAGTGCGATTGCGATATGTGGGCCTCCTCCCCCTAGACATGATAAAAGATTAAGGCAGGGTCTATAAGGACCTCACATCTAGACTGTCGGTCTGCTCCAAGGAAAAGGTTAAAGCACAGTTTAAAGCATCGACATGCGCGAGAAGGCTATAACAAAGGAGAAGGCCTCTAGACACGGGTCTGAAGGCCTTAGCGCCTGAGGGTTCAGCACTTGGTCCCAGGCCCTGGTCACATGCAGAAATTTGTAAAAGGGGCAATAAAAAGGGGGGCCTAAGAGTTAATTAAAAATGCCCGCATGTTCCATCCGTTCAGTGTTAAAAGGCCCGCGACCACACAATTGTTCGCCACAGCAGAGGACTACGCAAAGCATTAAATGGTGGATGGGTCGGCAGCTGGGATGGTAAATAAAGGTATGGGCGTCACTCGTGGAAGGACTCAACCTGCAACATGCCTCCACAAGTCGGTGTCGTAATCAGTCAGGAGAGAAGAGACAGAAGCAGGCCGAGCAGCTAGGGAAGCACACTGCGACAGAGACAAGGCCTGTTCTGGAGCTCTCACAGAGATAGCAGAGGACCCGTCCTCCATTCCTCCTCCTATTCTTCCTTGACTTTCTGTATTTTATGTTTCCAAGAAAGGGATTTGATCCATGTTGTAATCTATAGGTAGCAAAGCCTTACAAGGCAGACAGCTAGTCTAGTATGGCAGCTGGAGCCTTGGCTCTTAGATATTTTTGTAACTCCATCTCCCCCACTTCTTATAAATAGGGGGAAGTCACATTATACAATGGTTACGGTTCCGTATTCTCAGACCTGTGAGGGTTGAACTCTGTGTTGCCATTTTGGTTCAATATGTTTTTATGGGACTTCACTAATATCATGGCTGAGTGTATGAACTAGTTATTGGGCCCTTTGGGATAAATGGTGTTTCCCTGTTGATTCCAAGCATGATTAATGTGCAGCAAGTTCCTCTTGGTAATCCCATTTCACCTGTGTTTTTCTTTCTCTAAAATAGTGTAATGAACGCAATTGGTTCCTCTTCAATCTATGGATTTATCTTCGTTGTTTTAGCAGAGAACGATACCCATCTTATGTTTGATCTGAAACCTTCTTTTGCTCCTCTTTTTCTATCCTCTCATTGTAAAACCATGGTTTAGGATTTTGTCTTTCTTACAACCCTATCCACTTAATTCTCCTTTCTGCTGGAACATGGTTGCCTAGAATTCTGTTGGTTACAGCCCTATGCATCTATTTCTCTCTCTCCTTTCCTCCTCTCCACCATCAATACAACTTTAGTTTAAGCTGTCCAATTTTCGTGTGTCGAACACCAGAAGGAGAAGTCATTTCTCTTTGATATTGCCCAAATACCCCCAACATTTGGATCAATGAGTTGGCATGAATCTTCCTCTTTGAAAGCTTATTGAACCAAGCCCCTCATACTTTTTTACATGACAATTGGAATGATGCAACCCCTCACATATAACCTCACAAGCACTTCTTTATTTAAGATGTCCTAGGTACTAGTCTACAATCAACCTAGAGGTTGTCTCAAGGGAGCTTTCTTGTCTCATGATGCACTTGTGCTGCATGGTACAAGATTTAGCCACAAGACTCACTATCAAAATCCTTGATTTGTATGGTGGGGTCCAACTTAGCGTAGGAACAAGGAAGCCTTACTCTCCTACCATCCAAGGTCGAAGGAAAGCAATTTCAAATAGATCTTTCATTGTTTAGCTAAGGTTAGGAGGTACCCCGATGGGTAAGAGGCACCCTGCTCTAGGTCGCATTAGAGTTGGTTCACCTATCACTATGAGGATGCATGCTTTGATGACTAGTCTAGCATCTCTCAATCACTTTTAGTCCAGTAGATCTAACTTTGTAGTCATTTGTTGGACATTAATAAAATTATCTTATCTTATATAATATTATAGGGAGGCAAAGCAAGGTCGGATGAAGGTAAAATAGAGAATTCACTTTCAACTACCCAAATTTCCTTGTGATCTAATTTTTTGCCATAAAAATAAAAAATCAACAATGTAGACTACACAAATTTGGATTGTGTTAATTTATTGGGTTTATTTAGCATCAAAAAATAATCCATATCTCAAAGTTAGCCATGGTAGCTTGTAGCAACTTGAGTTTACAAATTCACTTTTCCAAAAGCATAAGCAAACTAGCTCTAGTCACCACTATGGATCTAAGTTTGTTCTACAATATTGTCTTCAAGTTTATGTTCAACTTTGGTAAAGACTAACCACGGCATCTAACATCACCAATACCATCTTTTTCTCAAACACATTAGGGATGAAATGAACCTGTATGGCATCCAAAATCATCAGGTTAGCCTAATAAAATAACCTCGGGCCAAGAATTTAAACCTCAAGATGAAGATAAGCAAGCAAAATGGGAAAATAAGCAAGATCAAGCACGTGGGTTGATAGGGATGTATATTTCTCCAAACCTTAGATTCCATATCGGAGAAATTGATACCCCGATGAAGCAATGAAAAAGCTCAATAATGTTTTTGGAATTAAAAATGAAATTAGAGCTCATCAATTCAAAAATGAGTTGCTTACGTTGGACCCCAATAAATTTTTTCCATTGAAGATTTTTTGTCCAAGTTCAAGACCCTTAGACTTCTCTTGGAAGGTGCTAAGGTTAAGAAAGAAGATGGTAGCCTTATGTTAATTTTAGGTACGTTCTGTGCTTAGAGCAATTTATTTCAATTTTCACAGTTAGCTCAATATCTTTTCCAGATTAGCAATCACATCAGCATTAAAGTAAATTGCAAATAGAACATAAATATAGATCGCAGAAGACAAACCAAGACAAGAGGACGCAAGATGTGGCGCTAGCCTGGACAAACCACAATGTAGGGAAACCCTTGATCAATTCTTCTTATATGTTCTTCAATAGTTCAACAGAGAGAGATAGTACAATTACAATAGAAGTCAACACTTTGACTTATCTAAATAAGAGCATAGATCATATCTAAGATGATACATGAGATAGTTGGACTCAGTTGAAGACATGCTACTTTAATTGATTCTCCAAGGTGACTCCTTCACCTATCATTGTATTGCACCTCGTCATTATGTTGCACCTCACCATGTTGCACCATGCTACACCCATCATCACTATGTTGGACCTACATAACCATGCTGCACACATCATACTGTTGTACCTTATGCTGACACAGTTGTCCCATGTGCCATTGCTACACCATGCTACCACAGTTGTCCCATGTGCCATAGCTGCACCATGCTAGCCACTGTTGTCCCACTGTTAGTGACATTGCCATTCCATGTTTGCTTGTTGTCCCATTGTTTTGTTGCTCTCCCATCACAACTTGCTATCCCAATTGTGCCATCATTGCACTATGCCATTGCTGCTAGCATTGTTGTCCCATCACATTGCACTGTTGCACTGTTGCTCTCTGGTTAGGGCATCACCTACAGCCCTATTCCTTCACACAACTCGGCAATTAGCTCTCCAAAAGACTGTGGTTTACCAAGGGAGTATGCCTCCACTCATATGCTTCCTTTGTCTGCTTGTTTTACCTCAAATGCAACACATAGATGGCCTCTAGCTGCTGGATATGGCCTACGGCCTAGCATAGCAACTAGCTGTAGCTGCGGCTCCCTTATGCACCACCCAAACAGCCCTTAAACAAAATTGTTTTCTCCTCTAGATTTGCAGCCTTCCTTGCCCAGACATCTGCACCCAAGACGGCTCTCAAACAACCCTCAAAGCAACCCACTGTAACCTACAACTCAGCCTCTCCACAAAAATACCACGTTGCTCTTTAAGCTCCCCCACGTTGTCCCTTTGGCCCTTCAAACTATGGCTAAGACTCCTGCAATCCCCTTGAAACAACCCCAAACAGATTTGTCGAACCCTTAAACTTACCTCAGAAATATGATGTCCATACAGCCCTTCCATGTTGTCTAGGGCAGCGTCCTAACCACGTTCCAAGCCTCCTTCTCCACGCAGATTTTAGAGCTATACTTAGAGACATATATCCACACATGGATGCATAGAGTTGTCATAGGTTAGGGCTTGCTAGGATTGCGGCTAGGGCTGCTAAGACCTCCTCCACAGCTACGTAGATCCTCCTTCTTAGGACTGTGTTAGGGCATCCTCCTTAGGACTGTGTCTAGGGCTTATAGAGACTGCATTTAGGGCTTCATACTAGGGCTCCTTTACCTTCTGCGTTTTAGGGCTTCCTCTCTTAGATTTCTCTTCCATTAAAACCCAGAACAAGTGGAGAGAAATCAAGAGTGAAGTGTGTGTAAGATGACTCTCAAGTCATCTCCTTTTATACTAAAACGTTAAGCACATGTGGGGTTTATTTGGTTGTTGGCCGACGTTGATGAATTGTCTATTAACACAAATAAATTCATAACTCCATGAATACTTATCAGAATCGGATGATCTTTAGATCAATCCTACACCTCTCGATGAGAGGGATCCAAGAAAAATATTGGCTGCCATAAATAAGATGACTCACATGGAGTTTGGCCCTAGTTGCCAATTTTAACACCTTATCTATTCCATTCTTAGTAAGCTAGGATCAGTCTACTCTATGTTTGTTTCCACCTTCCATTCTACTAGAGAAGCCTTTATTTCTCAAGGACAAACCTACAAGTCCCCCTCTTTTGATGCCTTTTGTAATTCTTTAATAAGAGAACAAGAAAAACTCTTACATCTTGGTTTTCTTAATATTGGAAACTCTTCTAAGAAAGCCTTAGCAGCCCAGCAGCAACCAAGTTCAAAGAATCCTAAGAAGCAACATCCTAAAAAGAATGATCCTAAACTAAACAAGGATCCAAAGCAATTTCAATTTCAAAATGAAAAATCAACTCAACAAAATGATAAGGCAAATAAAAACAAAGGGAAGAAGATTGATAGACATTGCAACTTTTGTAATCGTGATGGCCACTTAGAATCCAAATGCTTTAAGAAGATGGAAGCCTTGGAAGCATCCATGAAGAAGCATAACATCCATTTGAAGCACTCTTCAACTTCAACTTCATCTTCAAGAATAGCACTTTTTGCATGTGGTTGTCAAGCATCTTGGTCTGGTTATGCACTAAATGTATCTTCTTCTACTCATTCTCATGAGTGGCTCATTGATTCCGGAGCTTCTAATCACTTGGTCAAAAACAAAGCCATGTTTTCTTCTTTAAATGATTGTAACACCAAAAATATATACGTTGGTGATGATAGATCTCTTAGTGTTGTAGGGACTAGAACTATTCATCTAGACAATGGTCAATTTAATGATGTATTATGTGTTCCTACCTTATCCTGCAACCTTCTATTTGTATATCAGATAACTCATTCAAGTGAAGGTAAAAATTGTTGAATTTTCATCTCATGATGTTGTAATTAAGGACCTAAGAGATCCTAGACAGATTTTAGCTACTGGCTTTGCTGATGATTCTACAAGGTTGTATAAGTTTAACAACCTTGGGTCATCAACTCTTCCCTCGGTATCTGTTGCTCATAATGATGAAGTGACCAAACTTTGGCATGAGCGATTTGGTCACTTAAACTATCGCTCCCTTCAAAATCTATGTAAAGAAAATATGGTGACAAGTCTTCCTATGGTATCTTGCAGCGATAGTGTTTGTTCCAAATGTGTATTCGAAAAACATCATCGGGATAGTTTTGAAAAACGTGCCTCTTGGCATACCTCAACCCCTTTACAACTTGTGCATAGTGATTTATGTGGTCCACTTCCAGTTGTTTCATTCTCTAGCTACAAGTATTTCTTAACTTTCGTTGATGATTTCTCTAGACGCACTTGGGTATACTTCTTAAAACTCAAGAGTGAAGTCTTTAGCATGTTCTTGGCTTTTAAGGCCTTTGTTTAGAAACAATCTGGACATGGAATTCAATTGTGTTAAATTTGGCAACTAGGGCCAAACTCCATGTGGGTCATCTTATTCATGGCTGATAATATTTTTATTAGATTCCTCTCGTCGAGAGGTGTAGGATTGATCTAAAGATCATCC
>APFE030347767.1:195437-235321 GCA_000404065.3 Pinus taeda
ATATGAATTTATTTTGATTATGGAATTATTATCAAGCCTACCAACAACTCATGTAGGCTCAGAAGCCCAACAATCGCATCTATTCAAATGTCATCAGATGTGTATAAATACAGGAGGACTTTTCCTCATTTGGATTCACTCTCTCATCACATCTCTCTCTCTCATGCGTAGAAAAGAGGCTCTTCTCCTACTGCGCAGAAAGAGACTCTTCTCTCACACATGTGGAAGGAAGGTGCAGAATTTAGGGTTGCAACTGCAGAACCAAAGTTTGACCAGTGTTGACCATCAGTCTACCTCTCAGAACTGCATTGTAGGTGAATCTGGATCTCCTCTGAAGGCCGCATTTTTTGGTAGTGGAATCAAACTAATCCGACGATCGCTTTGCAAGATATTGTCTGCCCTAGTTTGGATGATATAGGGTTTGTTGTTGCTGATGTAAATCAGATTTATGTACTATTTCTCTCTGCTGAATTATTGAAGATAAAGGAAGATTTGATCAAAGGGTTTCCCCATATTGGGGTTTGTCCCTGGCTAGTCGCCACATCTTGTGTCTCTTGTCTTGGCTTGTTTTCTATCGATCGTTTAATGTTCTATTTGCACTTTACTTTATGTACATGTGATTACTAATCTATGGATAATAATAAGAAAGATAAGTAAATTGCTATAAGCATAGAACATACCATAATTTAACATGGTATCAGAGTTGAGGTGAAGACAAAGCCCGAGCAAGAGCAAGAGCAATCACCGGAGAGAAAATTGGGAAGGCTATCCTAAAATAACTATGGGGTCCTCAACACTCTTCCCTGCCGAGGACAAGCTCTGTGAGAACGCTGACTATCACGGATCGAAGATGTCTATCGATCTAACCTTAGAAGATCAAGGAGTGTTGGACCATGTGAGAGGCAATATTGTTGAGCTTCCATCAAATGCACCCGTTGTTGCGAGGAACAAATGGAAAACCGGCGAAGTCAAAACAAAGAAGATCATCCGGGACTCTATCAACAAGCGCTTGGTTGCCTACATCTCCGATCTGAACACCTCCAAGGAAATCTACGATAGAATGGTGAGTTTATTTAAAGTTAATGATGCAAATCAAGTTCTGTTTCTTAGAAATAAGCTGAAGGAAATTAAGAAGGGCAAAGACAAGAGTATGCAAGCATACTTCTTAAGGATCACCGAGATCAGGAACGATCTCCTATCTATTGGGCAGACTATTACTGATAGGGAAATGGCACTCGCAACTCTTGGAGGATTACCATCTAAATGGTACATGTTCAGGACTACTCTTCTGAACAATAATGTAATTCCTGATTTCGAGGAATTAATGGCTAGATGCATTCAAGAAGAAATAAGGGTTGAAGAGCAAGAAGTTCCCATGCCTAAAGGTCCTCCTGTTGCCTTTTCTTCTCATGCTAAGAAGAGAAATAATTCCGGGACTAAATCAAAAAAAAAAAAAGCCTGGCCCTAAGGGTGGAAGAAAAGGACGATGTTACATTTGCGATAAAGCAGGTCACTATGCAAGGGAGTGCCCTAATAGAAAGGACTCACACCGAGATGATGATCAAAATCCCTCTCATGGCAATCAAAGGAATGGCAAATTTAATAGCAAAGGTAAAAGGAGTGCTGGAAATCAAGAAAGAGGACAACCATTCAAGAAGGCTAGAAATTCCAGGTATGAATCCAACACTGTTGAAAATAAGCAGGATGAATATTATCTACCAACTGCTCTATCTACCTCTGCTCCTTCAGACTCAATGGGAATTTGGCTCATTTATAGTGGTGTCTCAAGGCACTTCACTGGTTACAAAGAAGTTCTCCATAATCTGATAGAGAAAGAAACTAACCTGGAAATTGTCCTTGGAGATAATATGAAATATCCCGTGAAAGGTGTAGGCAATGTCTCTCTTAAATTGAATCAAGGTAACATGATCCACTTATAGGATGTATTATATGTATCTGACCTCAAAAAGAACCTGGTGTCCATCTTGGCAATGGAAGTACAAAGGCTACAAGGTGAACTTCAGAGACGGCAAGGTACGTATATGGAAAAACAATGTTAAAAATGCATTCACTCTTGGGTTTCGAGTTGATTTATTATATCAAGTTGGTGGAAGTCTTCTAGGTTTCATGTCTTGTGACACATCTCTTCAGTCCGAACTTTGGCATCGGAGGTTTTCCCACCTTCATTATAAAGCTCTACTTGATGTAAGACAAATGGTAACAGGGATTCCCGAATTCTGAGTAGAGAAAGAAGGTGTATGTCTGGGATGTGTAGAAGGAAAGCTCAAAAGGGGACCATTCCCCTCAAGCCAAAGCAAGACCTCTGACATATTACAATGGGTTCACTCCGACATATCTGATATGATGCCTGTGAACTCCTTTGGAGGATATTTATATTACCTTACTTTTACAGATGACTATTCTAGAAAGACTTGGATATACTTCTTGAAGAAGAAGGATGAAGTGTTATCTTGGTTTCGACACTTCAAGGCCTTGATCGAGAATCAAACAAAAAAGAAGATCAAGATCTTAAGGACTAATAATGGGACTGAATATGAATCTAACAAGTTTCATGAATTTTGTAAAGAGGCCAGCATCAAGAGGGAGACTACTACACCATATACTCCTAACAAAATGGTGTGGCGGAAAGGAAAAATCGTACGATTGTGGAAGCTATCCGTGCCATGCTCCATGATCAAAGACTTCCAATTTTTTCTATGGGCCGAAGCTGCAAACACCGCCATATATGTACAAAACCGATGCACTCATCAACCATTGGGTTCTAAGACTCCTAAAAAAATGTTCACCTTTAAGAAACCTAACGTATCTCATTTTAGAATTTTTGGAAGCCCTATATATTTTCATGTCCTGAAAGAGAAAGGAATAAATTGGGTGCATCTAGAAAGAAAGGAATCTTCGTGGGCTATGGTGAAAATACTAAGGGCTATAGAATCTATGTAGCCAGTCAAAGGGAAGTCATGATTAGTCATGATGTCATCTTCGACGAAGGTATGTCTCTCAGCAAGGTGGACAATCTTCCAACTTTGAGGAGCTCTCAAGACGCTGACACCAGGGAACCAAAAGAAAAGGATGATAAATCAATGCCTGATGTGGAAGAACCCATGGGTCCTATTGATCCACCAGAGCCTTCCTCTTCTAGGAAGAGGCCCTCTTGGCTTAGGGGGCTACTCGATGATGCTGAAGGACACACTGCACCCGGAGGAGCCTTCTATGAAAGTAAGAAACCCAAGAGGTACCAGGGATACCTGACCATCATGAGCACGATCATACAAAATAATCCTTCATCGTTCTCAGATGCCATCAAGAATCAAGTATGGAAGGATGCTATGACTGAAGAATATGAGTCTATTATGAAGAATGATTTCTGGGAAGTAGTTCCCGGACCCCAAGACAAGACAGTTGTCACTTCTAAATGGATTTACAAGATAAATCATGCAACAGATGGAAGTACAGAAAAATATAAGGCTCGTTTTGTCGCTCGTGGCTTCTCCCAGAGGAAATATATAGACTATGACGAGATATTTGCACCTATTTCCAGATATACCACCATCCACTCGATCATAGCCCTTGCGGCTTCACAACGATGGAACCTACATTAGATGGATGTCAAGACCACGTTCTTGCATGGTTCGATCAAAGAAAAAGCCTACGTGGAGCAACCCGAAGGATTTGAGATTTATGATTGAAAATCTCATGTACGCAAGTTGAAGAAAGCCTTCTATGGGCTGAAGCAAGCACCTCGAGCATGGTATGAGAGGATCAATAGCTACTTGATGAAGTTGGGATTCACTAGGAGTGAATCTGATCCTAACCTTTACTTTAAGATTGAAGATGACAAACCTCTCATACTGGTGCCATATGTGGATGACCTCTTCCTAACAGGTGCAAACCCTCTCATTCACAAATGTAAGAGGGAGTTGGCTTCTGAATTTGAAATGAAGGACCTAGGACTAATGCACTATTTCCTAGGAATTGAAGTTTGGCAGAAGCCAGGGGAAATTTTCCTATCTCAAGGAAAATATGTGGTGAAGATTCTGGAAAGATTCGGTATGGTGGACTGCAAGCCCATAGCTACCCCAATGGAGTTTGACTTCAAAAAGTTAAGTAGTAGTGCTATTAGACCTGTTTTACGAAATGCCACCGAGTATCGTCAACTCGTCGGAGCATTAATGTTCTTGGTGAACTCCTGTCCAGACATATGTTTTGCAGTCAACACATTGAGTCAACATATGGTTGAACCTCACCACATACATTGGATTGGTGCCAAGAATCTGTTGAGATATCTTCGTGGCACAATCACTTATGGGTTAAGATACACAGCTGAATATGTGAGACTACTTGGATATACTAATGCTAACTGGGTAGGCAGTGTGGTGGACCATAAGAGCACTTCCAGGTGCTATTTCACCTTGGGATCTATTTCGATATCCTGGATGAGCATGAAGCAGAAGTCGGTGGCTTTAAGCACCACCGAGGAATAATATATTGCTACTAGAATGGCCTCCTATGAGGCAATCTAGTTGTGGAAGCTCTTCAGTGAGTTGTTTGGATTTACACTGGATACCACAGTGATCCTATGTGACAACCAGAGTGGGATTCGTTTGTCAGAAAATCTTGTCTTTCATGATCGCTCCAAGCATATCGATATCAGGTACCACTATATTCAAGATATGGTGCAGCGGGGAGCTATAAGGCTCCAACATATCGGTACAGATGAATAGGTCTCCAACATTCTGACAAAGCCCCTAGGGAAAGTCAAATTCCTAACTTTTCGAGAACAACTCGGTGTTTTTCAAATACCCTCTGATGAGGGTCCTGTATGATGCATTGAGCTTTAGGAGCTCCGGAGGGGGTGCGGGGTACTTCTTGGAGCAACATATGACCACACGGTGATTCACTATCCCCTGGTGGTGTACATGTATACCCTGTGGCAACTATGTAGCAGGATGATTAGTTCTCCTGTGAGGTCTAGATGATGTGTTCTCCATGACGATTATGTAGTAGGATGATTAGTTCTCCTGTGAGGCCTGGATGATGTGTTCTCTATGGGGATTGTGTAGAAAGATGATTAGTTCTCCTGTTGAGGCATCCTACCCATGCAGTTTGGGACTCATGGGAAGTACCTCTCATCTGATCAATGAGTAGGGAAATGAGGATAGGGACCATAGTAGTACCGATGGATGCATCGTTGTATCTACCATAATCCTTATGCTAGGATGACCTTCATTGATCTAGGATCAATGGTACTGGTCTGGGACCAGTGGTAGGAGTTGTACCCACTATGACGCTGACTTCAGGTCGGTTGAGACTAGTCTAGGACTAGTGGTACATACTCTGAGACTGACTTTGGGTCAGTGAAGGACTGGTCTGGGACTAGTGGTAGGAGTTGTACCCACAATGACATTGACTTTGGGTCAGCTGAGACTAGTCTGGGACCAGTGGTACATACTCTGAGATTGACTTCGGGTCAGTGAAAGACTGGTCTGGGACTAGTGGTAGGAGTGGTACATACTATGACGCTGACTTCGGGTCGGTTGAGACTGGTCTGGGACCTGTGGTACATACTTTGAGACTGAATTTGAGTCAGTATGATACATCCTCAATCATTTGTTCCTCTTCATAATTCGAGCAAAGCAAAGCAGAGCATAACAGAGTAGATCAAAACAGGGCAAAACAAAACAAAGCAGAACAGGCAGGATAGAGCAGAGCAGAGCAGGGGTCAAGCTGTACAGGGTAGTGAATTTGATGGATGAATAGTAGCGACTGATAGACAGATTGCAGATGGAGTTCTCCCTAGTTGTGAGGGAGTGTTAAAATTGGAAACTGGGGCCAAACTCCATGTGGGCCATCTTATTCATGGCTGATAATATTTTTATTAGATTCCTCTCATCGAGAGGTGTAGGATTGATCTGAAGATCATCTGATTCCGATAAGTATTTATGAAGATATGAATTTATTTTGATTATGGAATAATTATCAAGCCGACCAACAACTCATGTAGGCTCAGAAGTCCAACAGTCACATCTATTCAAACATCAACAATTGTGTATAAATATAGGAGATATTTTCCTCATTTGGACTCACTCACTCATCACATCTCTCTCTCTCTCCTGCGTAGAAAAGAGGTTCTTCTCCTACTGCGTAGAAAGAGACTCTTCTCTCACACGTGTGGAAGGAAGGTGCAGAATTTAGGGCTGCAACTGCATAACCAAAGTTTGACAAGCGTTGACCAGAAGACTCCCTCCTCAGAACTGTGTTGTAGGTCCATTTGGATCTCCTTTGAAGGCTGCATTTTTTGGTGGTGGAATCAAGCTGATCCGATGGTCAGTTTGCAGGATATTGTCTGCCCTAGTTTGGCTGATCTAGGGTTTGTTGCTGCTAATGTAAATCATATTTATGTATTATTTCTCTCTGTTGAATTATTAAAGATAAAGGAAGATTTGATCAAATGGTTTCCCCATATTGGTGCTTGTCCCTGACTAGCCACCACATCTTGTGTCTCTTGTCTTGGCTTGTTTTTTGTTGATCATTTAATGTTCTATCTGCACTTTACTTTATGTACATGTGATTTGTAATCTATGGATAATAATAAGAAAGATAAGTAAATTTCTATAAGCATAGAACATACCATAACTTAACAATTCTTCTTCAATGATTTTTCCCACAAGCTCATCAAATGATGGGTAACTTTTGTTATTTCTTATGGTGGTAATGAATGTTTCCCAAATAGGAGGGATACCTCTAAGGATTACCAGAACCAACTCCCTGCCAGGTAAAGTTTCCCCAATTCTCTGCAATTTATCTTTAAGACGAGATATTCTCATGATGTAGGATTTCATAGATTCTCCTTTATTCATTTTCATATCTTTGAGTTGATCTTTCAAGGAGATGATCTCATTCAAATTGTTGACCTCATACATACCAACCAACTTATCATATATATCTTTAGACTTCTTCAAATTGTCAACATAGGCAAGTAAATGATCTTGTAAACCATCAACAATAAATTTCTTTGATTTTAACTCACCTTTCTTGTATTTGTTCTTGATAGCAGCAATAGCATTTTCGGGAAGCTTAGGAACTTTTCCTTGTATGTTTTCCCATATGTCATTGTCATTAGCTATGATTTCCAACATAGTCTTCCAAGCAACAAAATTTGATGAGTCTCTCAACTTCTCAACTCCTTGAAGAATGAGGTAGACATCTTGACTTGTTTAGATAGACTACTTCAACTTTTCCAAAGATGATTGCCTTATCTCTTGTCTCCTTTGGGCTTGTCCTTCACCTTAGCTCTGATACCATGTTAATCTTCCACTACTCCATGATATAACAATTACTTTAGCCCAATCGATCCTTTATTAAGCAATATTTTCAGTAACAACTAATTCTTCCAATAATCAATAGTAATTGAAGATAGAACGGTAAATGCAATGACAATAGAACACAATCAAGAACATCAACAAGAGACACTAATTTGGTCAAAGACCAGGGAAAAAACCCACAAGGGGGAAAACCCTTTGAAAATTCTTCTTCTATTAGATTGTCATAAAATGTTCAACATAAAGTACAATGGGCTAAAATCCATAAACAAGAGTCAAAGTCAGAGACTTGACTTATAAACCAATCAACCAACCAAGATTAAATGTTTCAATGATGAAATAGTCAAATCTGATCAACTGTTATAATCTGCAATTTTTTCCAAGTCAACAATAGTCAAAGTGTGCCCTAAGGAGCCCACAAATTCAATGGTCAACTCATCCAAACAACTTAGTCAAATCAACAATAAATTCAGCCTCAAGTGTTGGTCAAAGTCAACCTAAAATAGTCCAAAAAATCCCAGTCATATTTGGTCAAAGTCTACACTTTCTCTTTGGTCAACCCTAAAGTCAACAACAATCAATAAACCAATATTACCTTGGTTTTTGTGCTAATCAAATCGACCTCAAGAAATCAGGATTTTTCTAGTAAAAGCAAGTCAAATGATGAAGTTAAACTTAGTCAAACTAAAGTCAAACATTCCAACTAAAAAGTCAACGCATAAAATGTCTCCTTGGACCCTCGCATATGTGAAATGAAACCTGCCTCAAACCTGTATAAACCAATTAAATTTGAGAGAGATGAGGAGAAGATGTGTTGTGATGATGTCCAAATGAGCTAGAGGCCACTTGTATTTATATGTGTTGAAGGAGGGGCATTTTTTCCTTAGGTCAACCTTGACAATTTGAGTACCTATGGTCTTGACTTCAAAAATACATTTTTCCTTATCCAAATTTAGTGCTTTAAAGGTCAATTTTATTCCTCTCAGAAAGAGGAATCTAGTCCAATGATTGGAATCTTTCACCAAGCTGCCAAAATAACATGAGAAGTCTGTTTTTGGTATTTGGATTATTGCCAGAAAATACTACCACAAGGGTGATTGAGATCATCCAAATCATCACCCATCTTTTGATCCTCCAGGGTCAATCATTTGAGCTAGCTACAAGATTAGGTTCATCATGCAGGAGGGAAGGAAGAGAGTTAGAGCCTTGTGGCCTGATAGATAGAGCTAGAGGGATGTCATCTTTGTCGTGGAGTTGAGAGAGATGCCCATCATTGCTAACCCTTAAAAATCCCAATGCCTCAGACCTACAAAACCAATATGTTGTAGAGCCCTCAAGAAAATCTCATTGACTAAATGCTTAATTATTCTGGAGAATTTTTGGAAGAAACTATGTAGAAAAATTACAATTTGTGTGATGTTTTGGGTGAAAACTTCATCCATCATCAGGGACCATAAAGCTTAATGATATCAAATGAGTTTCCCTGATCGGGGTGAAAAAGGTGACAGCATGGGAGATTATTATGAAGGCAGGAAGGTGGTGTAACAGGCCACATTGCATTAACATAATAACTCAGGACGACAGGATGGATTGCAGGCAGGGTATAATTCTGAGGAGTAGCGACGACAAAGCAATGAAAGGAAGAGGTGGGGAGAAAGGTGGTGATCTATCGATGGGACGCAGGTTAGCTGGCGCAGGACTAAGAAGGGGAGGAGAGGGTGAACATGGAGAATGCATGCGGCAGAGGGAGGAGGTGCAGAAGGGTAGAGGTTGGCAGCAAGATCATGAAATCTGGCATGAAAAGAGGTGTGCAGGAGAGAAATTATCCATTGTTCTCTGCAATAGCACTAACATGAGTAAGGAAACGGGCAGCAATTTAAGAGTTGTAGATGGTAGGTGAAAGGAGAGGGACCAGCCACCCATCCACTGTAATACCAGGCAAAAGATAGAAAAGGGAAGCATGAGAAAGGTAGAAACTGATTCGAGCAAGGAAGGGTGCTGGACAGGGCAGGGTATGAGTATGCCCTACCCCTGAGAGGTTAATGAACAGAAGCAGCCGGATATGGAAAGGAAGACGAGAGGGGAGGAAGAGAAAACTCCAGAACATGGTTACCACATTCAGATGAGGAAAGGCGAAAAGGGGGAAGGTTAGGCATCCAAAGGAAAAGCAACAAGGGGAGGCAATGAACCTGGGGAAGAAAACTAAGGGGCATGGAGGTGAAGGATTCTCTGGAACTTCCTCCGTCGTAGCAGGCCAGGAAAGCAAGGCAACGGTCGAAAATAAAGCTGCTCGTCTAGGGCGGGGAAGGGGGCACAGGGGCAGAGAGAGAGGCCGCCAAGCTGGCAGCCAGGAATGGAGCTCCCCGTCACCAGTTGGAAAGCGTCGTGGTAGGACAACCTTGAAGCATAAGGTGCAGGAGGCGGAAAGAGCGTACAGTGAAGAAACCAATGCTGACATTCGAAGGATAATACAGGAATAGAGGCAGCGGCCATGCAGGAGGAGTCGGACCTCGAAATGGAGGATTGGGAATACTTGCTTCCAGACCCAAGAAACACCAGAGGTCGCCTGTCTTTATATAAATAGGCCCTTCATGTTTATTGGGTGATGAAGAGATTTCTGGCTAAAGCAATGGAGCAAGTGTCTATGGAGATGGCAGAGATGGCCCAGGGCATTCCAAATTTGAAAAAAGAAATGAAGAACCTTTAGATAACTCTACTCATGCAAGATAGCAAGCTAGAGGAGATCCAACAACAGTTGAAGAAGATAGTTCCTGGGACAAAAGAAGAAGACAATCCGCTTGGAAACATGGTAGACTGATCCTTCTAGCTATGTTTAAGGTTTTCTTTGCTAGATCACTAAGAGCAAGCTCTCCCTTTTTGGTCATAGATCTTTATGTTGATAGGAAACAAGATTAGTTTTTTTTTTTGTTTAGTGCATTTGGCATGGACAAGCAGACTTATTGTTTTTTGTTATTGGATGGCTTATAAAAACTTAAGATGTCCAACAGACTTGGTTTCCCTTCAGGGCAAGTTGAGGTCATCAAATGCATGTACATATTTCAACCCGAGTTAATAGAAAACGAAAGGTCCCACTCTAGCTTACAAAAAAAAAAATGATATCAAATGAGTTTTTAGAAGTCTCAAATAGAGAAGAATTCAAAGTATTTGTTAATGAATATTAATAAATTAAAGTAATCAAAGTAGTTGTTAAGGAATAATAGTAAATTAAAAAGGTAGTTGTTAAAGTAAAAGGTGAAGGGACCAAGTCAAAAGGGTTGAAAATATTAAATTATTGAAATTATATAAAATAAGGGGTAAAATGGAGTCCCTAGATTGAGAGAGTCAATATAGGAAAAATTAAGCAAAAAATATTATTCAATTAATAACTTAGAGGGGGGGAAATGAGAAACAAATCTTATATTAATTCAATATTAATTTTTGGTTAAGTTTTCCTACATTGGCTCTCTCAAGAATATTAATTTTTGGCTAAGGTCTCTTGCATTGACTCTCACAAGGGTATTACTTGAATATTAATTTTTAGCTAAGGTATCTTGCATTGGCTCTCTCAAGGGTATTAATTGAATATTAATTTTTGGCTCAGGTGTTAGAGTCGGTCTAGTTATCCCTCCATCAGAGATCAAAGCTCTTTTTGCATTTCATGATTAGGTGTCCCATCAGTTTTGATCGGTTGCATTTCGTTAGGCATGCCATAACTCTGACGGAATGGTTTGTGTCATTCATTCCCCTCATGCATGGCACTGCTGGTTCAGGTTTAGTCATAAAGCTTCAAAGGTCATTTACAATTATGTTTTAAATTTTTAGGTCTTAGGTCTAGGGTTGAGTCAATTTTGTTTTGAAAATTCTTAGAAGACCAGCAGGCCAAAGGGATGTCTTTGATAGATAATCACTTCAATAATTTTCATCATTGTACAGATAAAGTACGACTTCTCTTCAAAACGCTGTTTTGAAGATAAGTCGTCATCTCATTTTTGTAAAAAAATTCAAAACACTTCAATCCTTGAAACGTCCAAGCGCAACCTTGGTCTCCTTTGCTAGAGCATATCAAAGCTATCCCTGCAAAAAATTATCAGAGAAAATCATTCTTTCAACCAATTTTAAGGAGGCAACCAAAAAGGTCAGAGTCTATTAATTTTGAAAATGTGTCAACGACAAAACATAAGAAAATGGGTTATGGATCTAGCAAAACTCAAAAAGGACTCTATATGAAGATATTTCACCTCATTTGCAAGTCATTCCACATTCCAAGAGTGAAGAGCATCGTTCCAAAGCAATTGTGTGAGTTTGTGAGCAAATTGGGCCATTTCCAGGGCGCGCGGTGCATCAGGCGACCAAGCTCAGTGTGAATTTGCACGCGCGCGGTGCATCAGGAGCGCGCGGCGCGTTGGGTGAGGCACGCTGCGCACTGGGGTTTATGCCCAAACTTTGTCCAGAAAACACTAAAACGCCTCTTCTCAAGCATCAATTCACAGGTAAGCTTATATCCACGGCTCATTCTTGGTTTTGAAAGGTTTAAGTAAAGGATTATGATATATTTTCCATAGAAAACCAAGTGTAAAAACCCTCCTTTGTTCATTAAATCGCTGTAAGCATTTGAATGCCAAAATTGTTGAAGGATTTTAAAAAATAAATGTTACCAAGATTATCATGTTTCCTTTTGTTTCCCATCCCCTATATTCACCATTATTTTCCCAAATAACTTCCTCATAAACCCTACACTATCCTCCCTCAACTCCTAATCCCTCCCTTCTATTACAAGAACATAATCCCTACCTCATCCCAAAACCCTAAAACTTCAAGATTTCCATGTCCCTTCCCTTATCTAAATTCCTTGTTTTATTTCCATGTTCCCCATTTCCCTAATGTTTTCCCTTTCCTAACAATTCCCTTGTACATTTTTGTCCCCTTGGTCACAGCATTTTGAGAAAAAGAAACAGTCTACAGTCAATTTTGCACACAGTTGTATATCAGCATATATATATTCCAGCTATCTTGTTTTTAAAGAACATGTCAGAGACCGAGTCAGTATATGAGCAGGAGTATGATAGTGATTCTACACCGGAGGTAAATGTGCCAAATGTGCCACGGAGGTATCACAAAGGTGGAAAAAGTGGATAGCATGTTAGGGAGGAGCCTACTTCTTTGGCTCAATTGCAAGCTTGCCCACTTGCAATGAATTGTTTTCGGCGCCAATCATGTTTCCAATATTGTGAGATGTTCTCACAAACTCAGCATCATCGGGAACTAGTCCGTCTATTTGTTCTTAATTTACAGGATGGTCAGGTAAACCTTGCCGGAGTGAACTTTACCTTGTCACCCGATACTATTTCTCAAGCCACCGGGATACCAAATGTAGGGGAGGAATGGAGTGTAGAAATTTTGAATAATTTAACACATATTCAACAGAGATTATCCTGATCATGTACTATTGCAGAAAAAATACACAATACATAAGCTCCTCTACGTTGATCATCAATATAGCAGCATCAATAACAATAAAACATCAAGAGCGTTCACACATTAACACAGTATGTATCCCGGGGAAAGCATCTCGCTAAAAACCCCAACTATCTGTATATTAATGATTGAGTCATGTAGCATTACAAAGTACAATGCTTATCACAAGCAATCCAGTACCAGCTCCACCTGTTACACACAATACAGCTCAGATCTGAATCAATCACTGGCTCAAATCTCTTCCGCTGCTTGCCTGCCTCCGCTGCTCAATACCTGCACAAGAACCAGTGATAATTCCAAGGCAGCCACGTCTTTCCTTGGCTAAATCACGTGAGAACAAGCTACAATGTGGGCAAACTCATTGGCATACTCAATCCCCTGATTTGTGCAAGATCTGGTGCACAACTATAGTCACAACTGATAGCAATCTGATTCTATAACACCTGTCCCTGCTGAACTGAACATGCACTGACATGCAGCTGAGTTAACTGATGTATTCATTAGTTGTATTATGAGTTAATAACTTGTGAATTAATTAATAACTAATTCACCCAACTCATCTCTAGTCTATTTGCCAGTTAGACTAAATACAACCAGTTTAACAAAGCTAAACTGAACACAACTCCATCAACTGCACCTCCAGTCCACTAAACTCAACTCACTTGAGTTCTAACTGAAGTCATGCATGCAAATATTCAACTAACCCATAAGAACCACGTATTTCCTTCATGCAATTGCATGTGCCACATCCGTAGCTCGAACTGAAGTGCTCCAAGAGAATAAGACAAAGTTTATAGTCCAAATATTATTGTGAGATAATAATATTTGACTTTTCTATTTTTGACAGCCAGTCTAAAAATAGACTTGATCACTCACACTGTGATCACTCGCACTTTCATCAAAAATAGAAGTCCATCTATTTTTCCAACTTGATCAATCATCCATAAACAGCAACCTGCAATCCATAGACATGATCCATATGTCTAAAAATAGACATAGTCTAAAAATAGACTTGCGCCAAAAATAGCCTGCGGGCCCACTTAGTGAAGGCGACTCTTTTCACTAAGCTCCATCATCTTGTTGCAATCTCAACAGCCTGCAGATGATGAACCTTCTGAATGTTAAAAGCCATCTTCAAAGATAGACAAATGAAATTTATGGTATGGAACTGCGTTCTTAGTTGAGAAAATAAAGGATGATTTAGTGAAGCAATGGGAGTTTCACAACCAGATGTAAGATTAGGATTACTCTTGCCAAATATGTTTATACCTACAGACTTAATGCTCAAACAAATGGAGGAAAGGGTCGAACATCCTGTGGAAATCTGAATTTTCAAGGTTATGGTATAAGCCAGATACAATGTTTTTTACACCGAAGGCTTACGTCAAGCTGGATTTCAACTTTCCTGCATCAAATTGTTCACCAAAAAGTAGAAGACACAGCCTCTGTCACCACAGATCCTACCCACTGTCAAAGACTCACCTCTGTTGTGGCGTATCAAGGATATTAAGCCAAGATAACATAAAACAAAAAGCAAAATAACCATGTAACCGATAGAAAGAGTTGCAGCGTCAGAAACCCGCAACGAAACAAGCAAGGCTTCTGTCAATATGTCCACAGATTCCCCAAATTTAGTAACAGTTGAAACATCATCAGAGTGAAATCACACCAGTGCTGATATTCCCGTGAAGTAGCTCCTTGATCAGGGCACTTGCTGACATATTTGCAGCTGACTCGAAACTATTCTTTAAAAGTAATGTCAGAGAGAGCCAAATCTGACCCTGAAGAAGACATATCCTTTTCAGAGACAATGTTTCGTTGCGTGCCAGATAGCGTTCTCCCTGTGCAAATCAGAAGAGGCCTGCGACCCATGCATATCTCTAAGTAACATGCAAGTATATGTGCATAGTAAGGAGATTGCCAGTTGCTGAGTTACAAGGAATTCGGGAGTTTGGTTTATTGAATAGGTTACATAGTATCCAATGACACCAAAGATGGAATATAAGAGCATTTGCATTTTAAAAATTAAATTTTCATTCAAATGACAAATGTAAAATAGAGAACGAAGGTGAAAAGTAAAGACCCGAAAGTATACACAGAGACATATGTCATAAGCAGCGATTTAGGAATGAATTTTGCCTATTTTGATCCTCTGCTCTCGGAACAATGATAATGGAGAATAGTTGCTGGAGGAAAATAAATGAAGATGCCGTATTAGAGCACCATGTTGCAATGGGGTCTCTGATTGTAGACATCTGTCACAGCAGAAAAACAGTCAATTCGCCCACTTTTATCCTCAGTCAATGCTTCAACAGGATCTGCACTCCAGCATTTATCTTTTAATTAGCCAATGATCAGAGGATTTTTAGGGACACGGTTCTGTTTTAGAATAGATGAAAACGCTCTTTCCTATTTTTGTAATTGCAGTTGAAACAGCACCTTGGTTGTTGGATCGATTTGTTTTTTTTTCCTTAGCAGCATTTTATTATATTAGAAAAAATTCATTTGTAGAGAGAGTTCTGAGGGCTGAGTGCTGGAGGAGAACTGAGTTTTCATTGTACAGTCTTTGACAGATGGATTTTTAATGAAAAATTCATAGCTCTGACTTCTGAGATTCCTGTGGTATGATAATTTAACATATGTTTTTCTCTTGTTTCATATGTAATATGTTATGTTTCATTCACTACATGATCATTTCTAACTGAACAAATGAAGTGTTTAGGTAAGAATTCATGCCTGTCATGCTCTGCCTATAAGTTTGTTCATGTTCAATGTTTTCTTCTGTTTGACAAGGATTCAAAGTTATTGTTTGCCCTTGTCAGATCCTCACCGGTCTTGCCATCCCATTTAAATCTAGATTTGGTGTTAAATTTCTTGCCTACCTTGCCTCAGTTGATAATCTGTGTTGTTCATTATTTTTCTCTGTTCAAACTGTGATTTTGCCCATGCGGCCCAGAAAAACCCCGTTATTTAATTAAAAACCCCAAATCAAATCTTTCTAATCAGTTTACTAGCCTAATATCAGTGTTACTTTGTTGGTCATCTCCCTAATTGAAGATTTTACGAGATAGACCGGAGAGAGCCTTCTCCTGCCCCGTAGGGCTAGCTATGAGGCTAAATGGTTTGATGTTGCCTTGAGGTTTGCCTTTTTCAGCCTGAGGTGAAATTTCAAGCGCTAACAACGTGCATTGACAAGCATCAAGAAAGTCTTCCATTAGGGAGATGTATAGCAGAAATAATTCTATGCTTTGAAGCAAAATATCAGTTTAGCACCGATATTGGCACTTCCGGATCTTAGACAAATATTCGAGATTCGAACATATGCAAGCGATTATGCCATGGGAGCAGTTCTATTACAGCATTGTAAGCCCATTTCATTTCACTTTGAAATCTTTAATGGAGTTGTAACTAACTATCCCACTTATGAAAAATAACTTTACGCATTGGTACAAAGTGTTAAGAAATGGAAACACTACTTGATGGGAAAAGAGACCATCATCCATATCGACCATCAACCATTGTAGTATTTACAGTCATAGTCAAAGTTACAGAAGTCATGACATTTCAGATGGATGGGTTTTCTACAACAATTTCATTTGGTTATCAGGTATAAAAAGGGAATCTACAATAAGGTAGTTGATATTCTTTCAAGACCTATTGTAAATTCATTTGTTATACTCAAGCATAATTCTGTTTTGCATGAAAGTTACATTGAACAATATTCATATGATAGTGACTTTCAAGAAGTATATGCAAGCTTGAGTCAAGGAAATCAAATTGAAGAGTTGGATTATCATGTACATAATAGTTTGTTGTATCACTTGGGCAAGTTGTGTATTCCACAGGGAGAAAGAAACAGTATCATTTGGGAGGCGCACACTTCATTGATTGTTGAACACTTTGGTGTAGGCAAGATAGTAGCGAACCTTCAAAGGTGTTTTTATTGGCCATGCATGTTGGATAATGTTTCTCATTTCATAAGAGGATGTTCCTTATGTGCTACAAGTAAGCCTAGCAATAGGAAACTTGGTTTATATGCTCCACTTCTAGTACCTTCACATCCATGGGAGAGTATCTCAATGGATTTTGTAGGAGGTATTCCATTGTCAAGGAAAGGTCATGATTACTTGTATGTAGTTGTAGACAGGTTCAGCAAGATGTGCATACTAACACCATGTAAAAATAAAATTGCGGTTGAACAAACAACTCATTTTTTCTTCCAAAACATTTGGATTCATTTTGGTCTTCCTACTTCTATTGTAAGTGATCAAGATTCTCGACTTGTTGGGAATTTTTGGTCGAATTTGTGGGACATGATGGACACAAAGTTGAAGAAGAGTACAACCTTTCATCCATAAATAAATGGGAAAACTGAGGTGGTCAACAAAAAAATTATTCATATTCGTATAGGATATTGCAGAAAACATCCCAAGTTGTGGGATGAACGGTTGCATTACATACAGCATGCATACAACATGGCAAAGCATTCTTCCACAAACACATCACCATTTGAGGCATGTTATGGGTACTTTCCAAGATCACCATTGGACTTCATCTTTGAGAAAGATGTCACCATCGATGGTCACAGTGACATTGATAAGGCACAGAAGTTCATAGAGAAAATTTAGTTGATACATCATACAGTGCAGAAACATCTTGAGAAAATTCAAAGCAGCTACAAGGCAAGGCATGAAAAACACTAGGTTGATCATAAATTTCAAGTTGGAAATGAATTTTGGTTATATATTATCAAAGAGAGACTTCAAGGGGAAGGTAAAAATATTAAGCCAATCCATTATGGTCCTTTTATAATTCTGGAAAAGATTGGTAATTACGCTTTTAAGCTTGATTTGCCTCCTTATATGCAAATATATTATGTTGTTAATGTTGAGAATTTGAGATTGTTTGAGCCTCCTTTGATTGATGATCAAGAAGAGAATGTTCAGCTGCCATCAATAGATTATTTCTTGCCAGAATATCTTGATGAACTTCAACAAGATCTTATACTTGACAAAAGAACCAGGACTTCGAAAAGAGGGGATGTCGAATACATTAGAGTGGGACTCAAGGGACAAAAGCCTTCTAAATTCAAAAGGTTGCATATTCAGAAGGTGAGGGAGATGTACCCTCACTTGTTGAACACTTAAAAGTATCCTTTGGGGTCCAAAAGGCTTCTAGTGGGGAGGAATGATCAAGCGCTCAATATTTAGCTCAAAAATCAGATTTCTCATAATGGATCAAAACCTGAATGACCACATCCATCTTGGAAAAATGATCCTAACACAACTCATTTCGCTGAAAACTGATTTCGTATGAGGAGTGTAATATGTTCTGATCGCTTTGCTAAACATGCGAAATTTGCAAAAAAAATGCCCAGTCACTGCACAGTCAGCAGTCCATACTACTAACGTGGAAAGTGACTAGGCAGGGTCAATGTTGGTCAACAGCGAATAACAGTTGGACAAGTGGCATATTTTTCTTTGGGTTTCAGATTGGTGTGTTGGGCTCGGCACAGAGTAACAAAATTTTATGGAGATGTCAGGGCTCGACTCCGTGACCTCCTCTGAGAAAGACCAAGCACATACCAACTCCACTAACATTGTGTTTCTTACCCCATTAGTTCTCCGCATTTATTGAAATCTTAACGTTGTTGGAATGGGTGGTTAGGAGGGCCAGCCTGCAGGGCATCCCTCCACATGTGAATAGGCCACCACTAACACCAAACTGTTAGCCACTTCTGACAGCTCCAGCAGGACCATCACCCCAGTGGTTAATGCGACGATTAAGCACAACATGTGAACATGTGTAATCTCGACAGTTTAGGTGATGGTTAGTTAACCCAGCAGTTAGTGTGATGTTAACACCACATGTGACCCCACTTTACCACCGACGGTTACGATTATCCTAATCCATGTGATTAGCACTAAACCATTAGTTAAACTTGACTTAACGTTTAATTAACTCTGAGTTTAAATCGGCAGAATTTTGGCGGTTCTGACAATTTAGGCACCATCCCCAAATTTAGCGGACCTAATTGGAGTCATTCCAGTTTTGGAGGAGCTTTTCAAGGGAAAAATTGTCAGAGGCATAACTAGAGCAATTTTCGACCAAATTGAGATCAAGAAAAGGTGTTCCTAGCTAATTTTTACATTCTGAACACATTGTTGTAGGTACTAGGAGCCATAGAGTTTTGTAAAATACAATTTTACCATAATTGAGCTAATACAGAGGCCCAAGCCATGGAAGCTGGACCGAGGAGATGTAGCCCTGGAGGGGTGAAATCCTTCAACAAAACTCTGTGTTAGGTGTTTATCTGATGGTTTGCTATAATTTTCACTATTGCTATTTAGCATTGATCATTTAAGCTATTTTTTCATGAATGTCATATTAAACTTAAGGAAATTTACCTTTTTACATACACAAACAACTAATGAAAACTCAGTACAAGAAGCAATAAGCAAGCATATGTTTATAAATATGTAATTAATATTAGCACATCAAATACTAAAAAGAAAAAATAGATCATCCTTCTTCTGATAAGGAAGTTGTTTCCCATCACTCTCAAGTTGATGATGATGAAGAATCAGATGAATGGTTATGATGCTTAGGAGGTAAGTTATTGCTTTGTGATAAATGTAAAGAAACAGGTCATTCATTATCTAGATGTTCATGTGAATCACTTGATGATAGAGATAGGCATGCATCTAGTAGTACTAATGAGGATAGATCCATCTTAGTAGCAATAGAAAATGAGGGATCCTCTAAAGAATAAGAAAGTATATCGCATGAAGAGAATAGGGGTGTTAATCAAAGTGATGAAGATGGAATACTCCTCAGACTTGTGGAAGAATCCATGGACACATAAAAGGGTTTAGATATTTGTGGTGGCTCAGTTAGCACCTCTGATAGTGAAGAAAAGGATCTAGATGAAAGGATCTATTTAAGGAAGAAGTTGATCTCTACTCTAAAAGAGATCAAGGAGCTATCATATGAAAATCTCAAAAAAAAGGAGCAGTTGCACAAGTATGATCTTGAGAATGATAAGTTCAACAAAACAATAGTTGATATAAATTCTCAACAAGAAGAGGCTATCAAATTGAATGGGAGGCTAGCCATTTAGCTAGATGAAAGAGAATTTCACTGTGAGAGACTACAAGCTGAAGTCGTCTTATTACAACATGACTTAAAAAATTCAAATAGAGAGTTGCCTGAATAGCATAAGCTTGAGGAGAGCACAAAATCTTTGAATGAAATTCTTGCTAAGTAGAGATCCCCACTCATCAAGGTTGGTTTGGGTTTCGAGGAAGAATCAAGCTCCAAGAAGAAAAAGACTGAAGGGTCAGCTATCCAAGTAAGGGTATTTGGAGGTTCCAACAACAAGGGAAATGAGGTTGTTGGACAAAAAAATAGCAAGGAAAGAAGAGACAACAATATAAGAAGAGGTGGAAACATAACGTTAAGAAACAATGAGGAAAGCATCAACAACAAGAGAAGAAAAGGTAGCAGCAGGATGGTAAGAAGAAGCAACAAGTAGAGCAGCATAAGAGAACCAAATAGTAGTAAGGAAGAATGTAAGGCATTAATGAAAATTGCAATGGAAGGCACATTAAAAACCAACACAGGTCATTTCCCCCTGAAGGACAAATCTCTCAAACAAAAGGTTTTTTTTGTTATCAAAAGCCTTTTCATTGTTATTGTTTTCCTTGCAAAAAATTTGGTCATAAATCCATAGACTGTAGATGGGATTCAAGAAAACAATATGTGTTGGGTAGCAGCAACCCAAGAATTTGCAAAGTAGCTAGAAGAAGGCATGATTGCATCAGTAGAGGCCGTGACAAGCATGCTAGTAGATATGGCAAGTCCTTTGCTCCATTCTCAAGCCATATTAAATGCTACAATTGTGGAAACTCTAGGCACAAGTCAATGGATTGCAGATATGAGAGGACAAGGAATTTCCCTCAAAACCTATAGCAAAACAAGACAAGTCAGCCAGTGACGTTCAGAATAGATGGAAGAGCAAAGGAATCCAAATGTGTCTTCAGCACTCTGTGTCAAAAGGACTTTTTGAATAAAGGAGGGAGATTTCCTATGTAGTCTCCAACTTAAATCAACGCAAGCCTCAAGTGAAGAATGGAAGTGGCAACCCAATTACCATTCTCTTGCAAATAAAGAAAAAAGTAAACAAGAGGTTTTTGGGTGAAGAAATAGGAGTTGAAAGAGAAGTGTCCTCTAGCCATGCGTAGCCAAGAAAAGGATCAAATATGGGAAAAGGAGAAGTTTGGAAGAAATGATGTCGCTAGAACTCGGCTAATGAAGGTTTGGATGAAAAAGGAGGATAATCTGCTCAAAGGGAGTAGATCCTTTGTTTCTCTTCATTTAAAGAAGAGAATTCCCTCAAGAGAGGCCGAATAATTCAGATGCAGGTAACCAAGAAAGAATACTAAAAGGAATGCATCTGAACTTTAGAGGTATGGTCGAATCACCTTGTTGATTACAGTAATAAATTGATTTATTTCAAAGTATCAACATAGCAAGAGAAAGGTTAGAGCAGTTAGTGTGGTTTCATGGGGAGTACACAACAACATTTATGTTGTGGGAGAAGAGGTGTTGCAGCAGAAGTGTGGAATGACAAAAATCCCACAAAAAAGTCAAGTCCACAGGATCTATCCCCAAAGGAAGTGAAAGAAATAGATCAGAGAGGATTGACCTAGGGGATTTGCTTTAGTAGTAGTATCAAGCAACATTTTTTAGCCTCGAGAATAAAGATTGCATAGGAATGAAAGGTTTTTATCTTTGGTGAAATACCCTTATTTTCATTAAGTTGTGAATTTGATTTTTCCTAGCACTCTTGTGTTCATGAACACAATTTGTATAAGCTTCGCATGTACCTTAGCTTTCAATTGGGATCGCTATGTCAATTGGTGTTCTAGGTTCATATGTCATTATATTTTTGTGTAATTGGGAATTCCTTTTTTGGGAGGATCTATAAAAAAAAATCTTGTACATTGTCCAATTTGTATCAACTTGTTGGTGCAATTGGTGTCATTTAAGAACCAGTGCCTTCTTAGAGAGGTATGATCTTATGGGAAGTAGTGTTGACTGTTCAGATGCTCAAGAGAAGAGAGAAAAATTCTTGAAGCAGTAGGCAGCAACAACAGTAAAGAGAAAATCGAAATGAATCATTAATGGCTAGTATTTGCATGCAGCAACAATACCATGAGCAATTTTAATTGGTATCAGTTTCTTCTAACTGGTACAAAATATGCATTGGCAGAGAGAGTACACATCCAACATCCATAAGGTGTCCAGAACTAGAGGTTCAATAAAGAGGTGGTATATGTTCAAAGGAATCATATCACATATGTCCAGTTTATAGAGAAGCAACAGTTGTCAGCCCTTAAGAGAAGTTTGCAAAGAAGGTTGCACATCAGTAGCCAAAACCTCATTCATTGATTGTAAGAGAGAGAAAAAGCAGGTTGTATCCCTTTGCCATTAATTTCAAACGGGGAAAGAATTATTGGAGAATTTGTGATGGCCCATGTAGAGGAGTCAAATCCATTGGTGGCTCATGCTAGGAGAAGTTTGGAAGCAACATAAAAATTGGCCATCAAGGTGGAGAAGTGATGAGATGTTTCTATCAATGCCAAAGGGGAAGATTATTGGATAGTTGGCATTGCCTGGATGGCTAGTGGGAGCAAGTGTGTTGGCATTTATGTCAACATCCATGGGAGAGATATGTTAGACAGTTGGCAAGAGTGTCAGCATTAATGTCAACCACACTAGCATGGATGTTCATGGTAGCATATGTTGGCTTTGATGTCAACTAGCCTAGCTATGATGGTAGGCTAGAATTAATGTGCTTGTTGTGTCAATATCAAGGGGAGTCCCATTTTTGTTGTGTTATCTTGTAAAGAATCATCATAGTAGTACTATTATTAGAGAAACCATAAAATTATGATTGTGATGGTTGGGATTCCCATGCTTTAGAGGCGATTCTGGCTCAAGAGATAAACTCACATGCACATGGGAGTAGCACAATTGGATAATGATCAAAAAGTTATTTCAATGGTATGTGGAAGTGTGGAAATGGCCTCTTGGATCAAAATATAAATCTAGTCAAAGTCTGTTGACCCCAAGGCTCCATAGAAAATCTAAAGGTGGTTGGTGAGCCTTTGGCACATAGCCAAAGTTGTCATAAATTCCAAACTCCGCAGAAAGTCTAGCGGAATCCCTAAGTGAGGGCACTGGGTAGACATAGTAGTAGTGGATTGGTTTAGAGGAGCCCACATAATAGGTTGGACTGGAAAGCTTACATCGAAGCGCTCACCCTAGTCTAAGCAAGAAGGATGATAGTGGCAGTAAGGATGGCAGTGAGAGCCAATGATAAAGGCATTGGGAGACCCCACAATAATAGCAGAGCCCGCAAAGGCTTTCCTGGAGGAGTGTAAAGGGAGAAAAAAGTGATAGTGTTGGGAGGTGGACGTCGAGACACGACATCAAATTGCAAACCAATAAGGATTCGAGTGAGAGGTCCCCACTTCGATAACTCAGTCCGCTGAGGGCAAGCCCAAAAATTACAAAGGGAACACAATGGAAGTGTCAAGAGATAGGCATCGGGCCACACGGCGAAATTCTGACATCCTGGTAGAGGGAAGTCTTGTCAGGCCTCGAGGTCTCTAAAGAGGTTTCCCACACAGTTGATCGCACATATCAACGACAAAGAGCTACTTCTGGGGCACCCCTCCCAAAACCACAATCCGCTCAAGAGCGGTGTCAAAGCCGGATTTTGGAACCTGTTGTTTTATATTATAACAGAGGTTCGTCTCAAAATAAGGCCTCAGAGGACCCTTTCTCTCTCCTCTGAGAGGATAGGTGGCATAAATTGATTTCATTGAATGACGTCAGAGGATGATGTCAGCTTGGACACGTGGAAAGTGGATTCAACATTTTTGGGAACTCAAATAGCCCTTTTTGGGTGACACATTTCACCACTCATAGGTACATGGTAGGAGTGACATCATCCCAGAGGTATGAACCCAGCAGTTAATAAATAGGTGCAAAGAAAATGTGATGGATTGCAAGGTGATGAGACATGATGGCAGTGAACAGAGTGAAAGCTAATGAAAATAGCATTGATTGAACCCCACAAGACAGCTCATCCCGCTAGGAAAAGCGTAGAGTTTGAAGATTGTCTTACCATGACATCCATTTTTGCCTAATATTCCTCTCTTTTCCTATATATTTACCACCTAAATAAATCCATATCCACTAGGTTTTGATGAAGGTATGCAATAATATGTCTTCTTATTCATGTTTGACAGTATACCCTATTGTTTTGTTAAAGAATGCAATTGGCTACGAATCAGTCTGTTTCCACAACTAATCCAAATTTCTGTAGTTGTCTCCATTGTTTACAAGGTTCAAAATCTCCAGGTTAGCAACGAAGGATGAGGATGGATAGAGAATGGTTTCCTCATGGATCCCTTCCTATCCCCTTGAAACTATTCATTAAGATAAGTGCAGGAGATCACGATCAAACCCCAAGTCAACTGCAGGATTGTCGCCGAAACATAATCCGAGTTCAATCAAAATCTTATCGATTTGCTTTCGGAATAGAAAATCAAAGGCTTAGCGATATAGTTTAGCTAAGATAAAGGTATTAGGCTTAAATTACTCATTTTTTTATGCCAGAGACCTATTTTAAAACTTATGGTCGCACTGTGATCTGGTGCGCGCCAGATGATGTAATTTTGAAACAGTTTGTCAATTTCGTTTGCAATCGATAGAATTGGTTTTGTGTGTATGTGTTGTGTTGATTAGAGATTATGAACTATTCTGTGGAGGGCCGCTATGAGAAGTGACAGGTCTTAACCAATTGCAATTCGATTTATTTTCATTCCTTGAATACGCTGTTTTGTGTGGAAATGCAGCATAGTGAATTCGACAATGAATCGTTATTTGCATAAGTATTTTCATCTGCTTCATACCTAGTTTAGCCTATTATTTGAATTGCTTTATACTTGGTACAGCATGGTTACTTCATTTGCTTATTATCTAGCATAGTTCAAGTGTGTTTACTTCATGGTATAGATACTGTTTGAAATATCTTGTTTGAATGAAAATTGAATAAGTAAAAGTGTGAGAGTTTTCTCCTAAAAAATTGAGTTCAAACAATATTTCTTCACAATTGATAGAGTAGATTTATTTTTGCACTTGGTGAATTAGAAGCTACAGCATAAATATTCAAGACCAAAAACCCCAAAATAATCCAACACAAGTAGAAGTTGGAAGCACTCTCATATCATCCATAAACTAATTCAATAGAAACTAACTCTTAAGAAATTAGTTGATAACTTTAGAGCTTGAGACATTAATATAATCAATGGCACCACCTCCATCTTAGGTTTAGTCCCTAAAAATAACATAACTATATAAGGAATAACTTCTAGCACACATAGTGCATTTGTACTTCATCAGTCTAGGCACCCTGGTTGACAATTTATGATTGACAATTTAAAGACAAACATTTTGGCACCATTGACGGGGAAGTAAAAATAGAAGTTCAAAAAAAAAAACAAAAACAAACAAACAAACAAACAAAAACAAAAACAAACAAACAAACAAACAAAAACAAAAACAAAAACAAAACCAAAAAAACAAAAACAAAAACAAAAAACAAAAACAAAAAACAAAAACAAAAAAACAAAAAAACAAAAACAAAAACAAAAACAAAACAAAAACAAAAACAAAACAAAAAAAACAAAACAAAAAAACAAAAAAACAAAAACAAAAAAACAAAAACAAAAACAAAAACAAAAAAACAAAAACAAAAACAAAAAACAAAAAACAAAACAAACAAAACAAAACAAAACAAAACAAAACAAAAAAACAAAAAACAAAAAACAAACAAAAAAAAACAAAAAACAAACAAAAACAAACAAAAAACAAAAAACAAAACAAAAACAAAAACAAATGAAAATATGATATGCGTCGGGATATAGAATCTAGAGGTAGATTTGTAGGGCGAGGAAGAAGTTTAATTCCCACAAATCCACTTACTTCACCTAGACTTTGAGAATCCACACCACCTACTAAAACCCGAATTCCTTTTGGAGGTCGACAAAGGTTGCCTGAAATCTCAAGATCAGAAATAATCAGGAACTTCACCCACTTCCTCTACTGAAGTTGTAATTGACGAAAATCCTACATCCCCAAGTACAGGAGTAATCTTTCCATCCTCCACTTGTGAGCAAATTTTGGGAGAAAAATTAGAAGTTCCTAGTGAAGAAGAGGGATCGGAAAATTATTTTGAGAAACCATTGGTAGAGGAACCAGAAAGATTAGAATAACACTATATTAGTTCTGAAGAATCTATCATGGTTGAAGAAGGGGAAGGAGAAGTACACAATGTCCATAGGTAAGAAGATAGGAGTGGAGGAAGAGGAAGAGGAAGAGGTAGAGGTAGAGGAGGGGGTAGAGGCAGAGGAAACCAAGATCCTTCTAGATTCCCTACTCTTGATGAAGATACAACCCTCACAATGAAAAATATATCACCCTCGATTCTTCATAATTTCCACGATAAAAGAAAAAAATATCCAAAGACATTTCTCTTCGAATCTGAAGTATAATGCAGATCATATGACTATTTGCATGATGCTCAAAATTTAAAATTGTTTCCTACCACATTAAAAGACTCAGCATTAAAATGGTTCATGAGTCTAGGAGTGCATTCTATAACAACATGGGGACAAATGAAAGAGGCTTTCTTAGGAAAATATAGAGATTATTGTATGCCTAGTAACCTTAAAGATGAAGTCTTCAAAATAATAAAAAAACAAGATGAAAATCTTGAAGACTTGGTAGAAAAGTTTGTTTATAATTTTAAAAGAGAAAAAATGGATAATTTGGATGAAGAAACCTTAAAATCCCTCTTACTTAGAGTTATCAAAGATGAGTGGATCGATCTCCTTAATTTAACTAGGAAAGGAGATATTTCCCAACTACCATTTGCAGATATTTGTGATTTATGTGTACATATCTCAAGGGGTAAAGCACGAGTTGGAAGGAGTCCTAGAGACCCTCTCTTGTCAAGAATTAACAAATCTGCAGCTGGAACAGTCAGCACAGCAGAATTAGGAAATCTTCTTGATACCTTCAAAATAGATATTTTAGGGAGCCTAAATGAGCAGATAGACACCCTTAAATACAAAACAAGCAAAATTCTGAAAATGTTGCATTATCCATCTTCTGTCCCAAATGTCAAAAGAAACATGCTCTAAGAGAGTGTCCCTTAGATTCAAAAGCCATAGAAACTTGTGTCGTATGTGCAAATAATCATGATATGAAAGAATCCTTCTTTACCAGGTCTCAAGGTTGTATTTAATGATGAAGGAATATTATAACCAGTAGACCCTCTCTACTTTATAGCCAAAAGACCATGGCAAAATCCCCAACCAAATCAATCACAAGGATTTAGACCACAACAATTTGCCCAGTCTTCACAAAATAATTGGAATTCAACCTCGCAGCCTTGGGCTCAGCCACAGTCACAACCTTGGAATCAAGGATGGAAAAATCCTTATGGAGCCTATGCTCAATATCAACAATACTCACCATCTTACCTTCCACCACAATTTTTACCCCCATCTAATCAAACTCCTCAAGCAAATCAATTACCACAAGTTCCATTTTAGAATCAAAACCCACAACTTTCCTTACCATTTCCACAAAAATAAAATCAACTACTCGCTCAACCACCTCTGAATCCTAATAATAAAATACCATAACAACCAATGTACAACATGGAGGGTCAGAATCCTAAAACTTATGTAATAACTCCACTAGACCTAAAAAATGTCCAATTAAGGTTTGGAAGAGTATTACCAAGGAAACCTCCTGTTGTCACTTAAGAAACAAGATCTGATCTTCAAAAACAAAAAAATCAATCAGAAGAAGGGGATACCTCTCTCCCTCAAAAAGGAAAAAAATAAACAGAAGAAGCTCCAATAAATACTCCTATCATAGAACAACCCTCGATATCAACTAGACCACCTTTCCCAGAAAGGTTGAAAATTGATGAAGGAGTAGAGAAACAAATTGTCTTGCTTGATTACAATATGATGGATGAATTGAGAAATGTTTGTATTAAGATTCCTTTATTACAAGTTGTTGGCTTGTTGGGGCCTGACCCAGGTTCGAAAGTGTTTTACCCAAACAAATCCCTCACTACCAGCCCTTTCGACAACAATCCATGGAGCACAGACTGAAATTTCACTCGAGGTAGTATTGGAGGGTGTTGGAACCAAGTTTCTGCACCCTAGGGATGTCTTGATGAGGTCTGGAGGGGTCGCGAACTGATTTGCACACTCGCGCTACGCTGAACAGTTGTCTGGCCCTCATGTAGCTCTGCGACAAGGCACTTCCTAGATTCCTTATTATTATTGTGGTTATTATAGATCTGATCTAATTCTTAGAGTCTTAATCAAGCATTCAATAATTATAACTAGCGCGCGCAACCATAAATCTCAAAGATTTGCATAAAATCATAACATAAGAATTACATACAGATCTGCAACTAGATGCACAATAATTCAAAAACACTTATCTTTATTACTCTTCTATTTCAGTACAATCCAATTCCGCCCTGCACACTCAGTTGCATGGGTCCGCGCACATAGTTTTGGACTCTACCAGGCCTCTGCACACACAACTGCAGAGCCTACACTAACTACTACCGACCTTGACATGGACTTACAGACTCAGAGCAATCTCGTCTTTACAAACCCATCACACCTTTTTATCTTCGCAAAAAGCTACCTTCTACCCTTAGAGCCTCACTATATTTATACATTCCCATGGTCTGCATACCATGGACGGGCCAACTCGCTTTCTATTATCTTACATTATTTTCGGGTAGACAACCCTTTGACTTGACCCATTACAATTTTTGCTCTGTGCACTTCGCGAAACTGTTACAATATCAATACCCAAAATTGTGGCCTTTAAGCTCCAAAATCATTACGCGGGGGATCCGCTACCTAATAGGCCCCCAACACAATCATCGTGACTCATCTCGAGTTACTCGTTGGTGTGGCGAGACGCGCTGCCAAGGTGTCGCGGTCCACCATCCCTGCGAGTGATGCACTACGTTTTGTTGCTCCATCCTAGCCTCCTGCAAGACTTATTCAAGCTCCTACTCCATTGCCTCTATTAATTTTCTCAACCGGTGATGCTCATTCTGCTCTGCTCAGTTAATACAAAGCAACCCCTCATAGGATTTTAGCTCTAGCTGAGATGTCAAAGGCGGGAATTGTTTGTGCCAGAGCAGCAAGTTTCCGATCTATGGTCCAGTATACTCACCGTCTACTGAAGCTTGTGTTGCATTTTTGCAAGAAATACGTTGTTGTCCACAAGATCCCAATCTTCAAGGTGCGTCAGAGACGAACTGTTAACCAGAATTCTGTTGTTTGTATCAAGATTCATCATCTTTCCCTTATCTTTCATGGATCGCCTACCAGACCATGGTTTAGGTAGCGGCATCTGGACCAGTCCTAATACTTGTCTGAGAATTTCTGGTACATCCCCTACCATCGGTATTGAGCTCGACGCGGCATTCGCGGCCATCGACATTACACTATCCGAAAGGTCCTACATCTCTTTTGGTAGTGTTGAAAATCCCAGGCTTACTTTCCTATCATCAAAGTTCATCGGTTCCATACCTATTGGAAGGCACAGTAGCTTAATTCTCCAGATACCACAGTTTGTTCAGTGGATGCCCCATTGTGATTTATATTCCTATTGAAATTCAAATTTAGTCGTTCTCTCCTTTTCTAGCTCATTAATGCTAGATCTACAGTAGATTGTTCCGAATCTGGCTCGTACTTCGTATCTTAATTTCCTGTCGCCCGCTCCTTTTTGCTATAACTTGGACATCTTATCATGAATAGTGACAGCAATGGTCACCTCCATATTTATGCATGCAGCACCGCAACCTCTTCTGCACAATCGTGACCCTTGTGACCTACCAATCCTGCGCGCTCGTTGTTGTCACGCAACTCCCTAACAGATTGTTTTATCATACCACGCTCTCTTTCAACTATCTAGATCAGTGAGACCATGCTTCGATCGGTTAGTCAGGAAGCCAGCCCCCCCGTATAGGGCTTCAGGTGACTACCATTTCCTTTTCTTGGAAAGGGTTCCCCTTTTAGTTTGACAAGTTGGACCGTGCCTCCGTCTATGACCTCTTTTACCACATAGGGTCCTAACCAATGCATTCTAAATTTTCCAGGAAATTTTTCGAACTTACTATCATATAGCAATACTAAATCATTATTTTGAATGTGTGCAACTTGATATGGCGATCGTGCCAAGCTCTCTCGCACTGTTTTTGTACCTGTTGATGGAATCCTGCTAGAAACCGTTCTTCTTCAAGTTCTTCCAGTTGTGCGACCCTGTCTTCCAGAGCTTCACGATCTTCCATGCCTACCATCGTTGTGATCCACATACTGGGTACAACGTATTCCATTGGCATAACTAATTTTGTGCCATGGACTAACCGGAATGGTGTCTGACCCGTCAATTTATTACATGTGGTTCAGTAGGCCCATAATATGGTAGGTATACGCAAGTCCCAGTCGTTTTGTTGTGTGTTACACACTTTAGTCAGTGCATGCTCTAGAATTTTGTTAAAGGCTTCGACTATCCCATTGACTTACAAATGATATGGCATGCTCTGTTGATGATACACCTGGAAATCTTTGGTGAGTGCGCTGATAGTTTCGTTTAGGAAGTGCATTCTATGGTCACTCATGAGAATTCTTAGACATCCTAACCATGTCAAGATGTTGTCGAAAAAAAATTTCACAGTCGTGGTCATTGTACAGTTCTTAACTGGTCATGCTTCTGCCCATTGAGTCAGGTACTCAGTCGCGGTGATGATGTAGAGTGCACATGTTTTCCCCTGAGGCTTGATCAGCGCCACAAAGTCTATTGCCCATTTTTCAAATGGTTGCAGTATCATTTGTGGATTGAGTGGCATCTCATCCCTTCGTGATGGTTTCCCAGTCCGTTGACATACGTCGCAGGCGTGACAGTATGCTTTCAAGTCTTGATGTAGGGTTGGCCACCATAGTCGGCGCGAAGAATCTTCTGTGCGATCGCCCGTCCCGCATAGTGTCCTCCTGTAACCCCCCCATATTCTTCTACAAGGATCTATCCTCGTTTAAATTTTGGTACATATCTTCATAATATCTCGTCATTTCCCATTTTATAGAGGTGCCTGATGATGATAGAAAATCCGTCGCTCGTATCACCAATTCTTTTTTCTGTTGGACTGAATATTCCTATGGTGTGATCCCTGTGGTTAAGAAATGGATGATATCTTCGAAGTGTCCATCCGCAACCCACACTAAATAGAGTTGTGCATAAGGTAGTCCTTCCTCCAAATTTGTTGGCTCCTCACCGATCTCAATTCGTGACAGGTGATCTGGTCCTGCATTTAAGCGTCCCACTTTTATGATGACCTTGAAGTCATACTCTTGAAATAGGAGCAGCTATCAGGATATGTGCCCCCCCAACACAAACTTATTCACTAATTATTTAAATGCAGAATGATCAGTGTACATCTTAAAGTGCCCACCCAGCAAATAGTGGCAGTATTTCTGTAGTTCGTATACCATCACCAATCCTTCGCGCTCAGTAGTAGAATAGTTCTTTTTAGCTTTGGACAGCTACTAGCTTGCGAACGTGATCAGGTGATCGACACCTTTCGCACCTTCCTGCATAATTACGGTGCCCAGCGTGATACACGACGCATCAACATGTACATGAAATTCAATGTCCCATTTTGGAAAGACTAGAATAGGAGCGGATGCCATTTTTTCCTTGAGAACCTCCAGACTTTTCTTACATTCCTCATTACAACAATATGTAGTGTCCTTTTTCAACAACTATTCCATTAGTGTCGTAATTTGTGCATAGCTCTTAATGAACTTCCAACAATAACCAGTGTGTCCCAATGAGGTGCGTAGTTGTTTAACACTTCATTGCGCTTCCAAATTGAGTATGATGGCATTCTTCATGGGATCCACCATCAGGCCTTGTCTGCAGACCACATGGCTGAGCAAATTTCCAAAGGGGACGAGGAAAGTGCACTTCTTAATATTCAACGCAATTTGGTGTTGTCATCAAGTACCTAGCATCAACCGTAAGCTCGCTATATGTTTCCTGACTAGCCCGAACACAGTCCAATCATCAAAATAAACCTCCAAAATCTTATGGATGAATTCCTTGAATGCAGCCACTACTACGCACGAAAATATCGTTGGTGTGTTCTTCAACCCAAAGGGAATAACAATGTACTGAAAACATCCCCATTCGGTCGTGAAGGTTGTCTTGCTTCTATCTTCTGGCGCGATATTGATCTGATGGTACCCTAAGAACCCATCCGTGAATGAGTACGCTTCCTGTCTGCCAACATTCTCCAGGAATTCATCTGTAAATGGAGTTGGGAATGGATCATGAACACAGGCATCATTCAGCTTTTGGAGGTCCACGCAAATTCAAATTTTTCCCTTTTGTTCGTTCTCATAGGACTCACCCAATCAGACTCTTCCACTGGTTCAATAATTCTTGCTGCCAACATTTTTTCCAATTCTTCGCGGACCTTTTCCTGGTTTCAAAGTTATCTTCATCACTCCTAGGTCGCTGAGGATCCTTTTTAACTCTGTGATTTTGGTCGGGAATAATTCTTGATATTCGTGAAGTAACTTGACAACCTTATCCAGCGTGGCATCATTCCAATAGTCCCCCAGCGTCGCATACTTCGGCTCCTCATATGTACCAATGTTTACCTGCTTCGTTTTCAATGGCGTAGTGATGTCGGGGTCCTCAATTGGCCGTCCTCAAATTTCACAACTCCCTTCAGTCTCTGGAATAGAGATATTTCGCAGGTCATCATCTTCATCCTCTGCTTGTACGTTGTAACATTCTAGGGCCTGGCTTAACTGATGAGACCATACTGGTTGAACTATTTCTCATGGTTCCTGCAGTATTTTGAAAATGGTGGCTTTCACAACTTGCAGTGCATCGTCAACAGTATCTGCCCACTGGTCTTCAAATAAGAAAGTTAACAAAAATCCCTCGCCCAAGATATCCCATTCACCCATACCATGTCGGAGTTTTTCCTCAGTATACCAGTTTCTTGGGATGACATCTAGGGTATGATAAAATAAGTGTACCCATTCAGGTTGGGGCTCTTCACCATAGGCTTTGGTCCATTTTGTGAGGTGCATGCACGGGTCATCATGTCCAGCTTCTCGGTTATTCGTAGTTCCAGCTTCCCAAACCTTAGTTGCATCATCCTTTTGCAGTCGCTCCAGTTTTCAAAATTTCCTTCATGTGTTCCCCATCAACACACAGGGGTTTCACGTAGTACCCACTTTAATGCATCGAACCTTTGATGCTTTGGTACTGCACTCTCAAACTTGTTCAAGAATTCATCCACCGCTATCAATCCATCATCTGTTGGAAGATCTCGAACCTAGGCGGTTAGGCAACGTAGTGATTTGGTCATCATATTGTAATTTAGCGTCATCACTTCACTCAACTGATTGTGCCAACGTTCATCATCTTCATCTGAATCCAAAAGGCAGGATTCTACACGTTCCCACGAGACCCTTCCATCTGCAGCCAGATTTAGCCAATCCTAGTTTCACGTGGTTATTTTGTAAATACAATCTAGCTCCTCATCTCCTCCATCGTCACGCACAGGTTCGGTGTAGTCCGCCCCTTCGGCTGGATCGAGCGAAACTACTACACGTAGGGACATCTTCTCAAAAATCATTTTCCACTTCTTCAGGTTGATGACTCCATTCCTTTCTGTGGCCCAGTCTATCTCTAACAATGCGTGGTAAGGGTTACTATCATCCACAATCTCTATGACCTCAAATTCCATCTACGTGCTCACACCTTCGATATCCACTGTTACCCCTTGCAATCTTCCCATTGGCAAGAATTTTTGCTAATTGGCCATGCATAATTAAATAGGAGACCATTGTAATGCAAACCTTCCCATGCATTCCAAAGTCTACTTCGGTAACACGTTCGCATCTGACCCCAGATCTAGGATTACCTGGTCCATCTCATATTCGCCAATTTGCGTTGTCAACTGCATTTCCCTCCTAGTATGCAAATCATGTTTCCTCATCTTTCGAACTATGCATGGTTCACCCAATCTCATGCACCTAGCGATCAGCTCTTGTAGTCCTTTAACTGCCTTATTGTCATGTAGCAGCTTCATGCATGTCTCTAAAAAGGTAGTAAGCATAGAAGGATCCGTTCCCAGCTCTAGTTGATCCTTACTACCTGAAGTAGAGGCCTCTATGAAGCTCTTCTTAGCTTCCATAAACGTTTCCTTTGCGCACTCCAAGTCAAACTCAGGTTCCTTCGTGGGAGCCTTGCGAACCTAGGTATCATCCTCAGACTGCTTTCCCTTATATTCCCCTGTGGCTGCGCCACTTTTGAGGACCATGTTCACGTTGGGGTCTTCCTCGCACGGTTCAGACCTCATCATTTGGATATTCTGAGTCGACGTAGGCTATGCTACCCTTTTCTCATTTATCTGTGTTATCAATGTGGGACAATTTATCATTTCATGATCGAACTGCTCATAGTATGAACATGATATTCTAGTTGGGTTGATACAGTCACGAACGTAGTGCCCCGGTCCTCCACAATTATAACAGATTAGCTATCCGCGGCCCCTTCCTGACCCCATTCCCCCTTGTCCTCAACCTTGCCCTTGAAATCTAGCACGCCCCATCCCCGCGCTCGGATCAAGGCCTTGCATCTCCATCTGCATCCTGTAGGCAGGAGTTTGGTCCATTAACAATTCATAACTTCAACAGTTTTTCTCATCGTCACCTACTGATCTACAAAAATTGCAAAATAGTTGTTTAGGGTTCTGTGTAAACTTCTGTAATCGATGACAATTGTCCATCATGTGCTTTCCTCCCACCTGACAGATCATGTACCAAAGCACAGGCACCACACTTGGCCCTGCTTGTGCCTCTGGTCTCAACGGCATCGGTCCCCCCTACCAAATAGTTTGCGAATAAAGGGCAATGATCCTTATCGTGGCCCTGGCCTTTACATTTTATGCACCACACTTCTTCGTGCGCTTATGGCGGGGGCGCCCTATCCCGTTTCAAACTCTGCATCTCCAAGCATAGGTTTTGTAGTTGTGTGTGGATCTATTGGACTCCCAACCCAGGGTCCTGTATTGGAGTTTCGTGCAACCTCATCGTTATTTCCAATGATTCTACCTAGGTTGAAAGCTTCTGCTATGATAGCATCATCCTCAGATGTGGTGTCAAAGAGGCCACAAACCATGCATGGTGCTGCACATCCGTCAGCGTCATGTTAGCCTCACGGATCATGCTCTTCAATCTCTGATCCAGATCCCAGGGGGTTTTTCCTGGAAGCATCGTGATCTCCTTGAATTTGATGATCGACTTCATCTCTGATTTTGGCCGGCTAAATTATTTGTTTAAGGCAATCTGGATTTCTGTTATTCCTGCATTCGGATGATCATTTGAGTGCTTGATATACCAAGTCAGTGCATGATCCTGCAGCGCACTTACCAATGTGGCCTTCTTAATGTTATCATCCTTAATTCCGTGCGCTTCCCACACTGCTCTTACCACGAACCAAAACCGATCTCGATCTTCGCTCCCTACTCCTCTGAATACAAGCAACTTGATCGCGCTCGCCATGCTAAATTGTTGGTTTGGTGGAGGTGGTGTGGGCGAAGATGGGGGTGAAGGAGGTGACACGAGTGGTGGTGTTAGCGAAGATGATAGTTTTGGAATGCATTGCCTTATCAAACTGACCACAGTCCTTGGAGATGCCCAAGTGCGCTTTTCCTCGCCCACTCGCAAAGATGAAACTAAAGGACTACTTCCTAACCCTTCGATACCTTTGTAGGCCCTTCCACTCTGTGTCGTTCCACTCATTAATGGATTCACATCACCCATTTTTCACACAATAGCATCTTAATCCAGGTATTCAATGATTTTATGTACCTACCTCACAGTCCCTTGAGAAAACTCTGCTCAGCTTCACTGCAGCTCACGGTTCTATCTATTGCGAACTCAGTGATAAAGCCTCATATTATCTGATCTAGCCAATGATCCACGGCCTGTGCAATCTTATCTTCATATGCCTCTAGCCTACGTACCAACTCTCGAGTCCACACTATGGGTTGCTCAAGCTTGCACCTTCCCTGACTATCTGCCAGCCTTGTAATCCAATCCTATAGCTCTGAAGAGAAAGACGCGAAGAAGATTTCGTGAATTTTTATATAAATGTATTGATTCAGCCACCTCTTCTCAGATATCTGTGGGGTTTTGTTTTCCTATACCAGGAACTCATGAAGCTTCTAATCCAACCAATCTTCAATCTCTTTCTTCATAGGGTTCGAGTGTTCTGACATCGTACATCCCTTAGGCAAATCCTGGTCCCAGCAATGGAACCATTTGTTGGCTTATTGGGGCTTGACCCAGGTTCGGAAGTGTTTTAGCCAAACAAACCCTGCACTACCGACCCTTTCGGCCATAATCCATGAGCGCGGACTGAAGTCTCACTCAAGGTAGTATGGGAGGGTATTGGAACCTGGTTTCTGCACCCTAGGAATGTCTTGATGAGGTCTAAAGGGGTCGCGAACCGATCTGTACACTCACGCTACGTTACATAGCTTTCTAGCCCTCGCATAGCTCTTTAATGAGGCACTTCCTAGATTCCTTATTATTATTGTGGTTATTATAGATCCGATCTAATTCTTAGAGTCTTAATCAAGCATTCAATAATTATAACTAGCATGCGCAACCATAAATCTTAAAGATATGCATAAAATAATAACATAAGAATTACACACAGATCTGCAACCAAATGCACAATAATTCAGAAACACTTATCTTTATTACTCTTATGTTACAGTACAATCCAATTCCACCCTGCGCACTCAACTGCAAGGGTCCGTGCACACAGCTGCGAACTCTACTAGGCCTCTGTGCACACAGCTGCAGAGCCTACACTAACTACTACCGACCCCGACACGGACTTACAAACTCAGAGCAATCTAGGCTTTATAAACCCATCGCACCTTTTTATCTTTTCCAAAAGCTACCTTCTACCCTTAGAGCCTCACTCTATTTATACATTCCCATGGTCAGTGGACCATGGGCAGGCCGACTCGCTTTCTATTATCTTACATTATTTTCGGCTGAACAACCCTTTTACTTTACCATTATAACTCACGCACTTCGCGAAACTTTTACAATATCAATACCCAAAATTGTGGGCTTTAAACCCCAAAATCATTTTGCGGGGGATCCGCTGCCCAACACAAGCCATAAAAGAAATACCATTTTCTGCAAAAACAATTAAGGAATTAAGTACACAAAGATCATGAAGAAGAAGAAAATTTATCAAAAGAATTTAGTTAGTCGGAATAATTGCAGACATTATGATGAGGAAGACAACAATTCAAAAATATTTAGATCCAGGAAGCCACATTGTAAAAATTCACATCAATGGAACTAAAATACCAAACACATTGATTGATCTAGGGGAAGCCACAAACATAATGGGTAAACAAGTTATGGACACACTTGGGCTTCCTAACCTTCCATACACACCAACCTTGTTGCAATTATCAGATAGGTATGTTATTAAACTGGATGGTGTGTTGGAATATGTTTGTGTATCCTTAGATTCTTGGGAATATCCTATTATTTCATGGTCTCAACACCCAAGAATAATTTAGGAGGACATCCATTAAATCTAGGAAGGCCTTGGTTGGCTACAGCTGATGCTTTCATTTGCTATAGATCAAGCGATATGTTTGTCTCATATGGAAATTATATGTCAGACCAAGCAGTAACTCCTCAACCAAAAATTGATTCGTCTTTATTACTTCAGGTAGGTCTTCATTATATACATGAGGGAGAGACTCTTCACTTCATCTCCTGATGACTGTTCATATTACTAATTTATCTATTTACACTATATTCACCCAATCATGAGGATTAGGTGTCAACATTCCCCCCTTAATCTGAAGGGATGTTGGTGAGTCCAAGCATCATTCTGAATCCTTCAAGCTTTTCTCTTCCAAGCGCTTTGGTGAAGATGTCTGCAATTTTCCCATTAGTGGAACAATGACGAAGATGGATTGCTTTGGCCTCAACATGATGTCGAATCAGATGATATTTAGTATTGATGTGCTTCGTTCGATTATGGAACTTTGGGTTCTTGGCCAAATTTATTGCAGAGGTATTGTCAATCATGAGTGGAGTTGATTGTACTTGTTTTACCTACAAATATTCAAGAATTTTTCTTGAGCCCACCACAATTTCTTTTGTTTGCTTCAGTGCTTACCATGTATTCTTCTTTTGTTGTGGAATCAGTTGGACTGATTGTTTGCATGATCTCAGGAGACAACTCCTGACCAAGACTCATAGCATATCCTGAAGTAGATACCCCAGTTTCTTTGTCTCCATCAAAGTCTGAATCAGAGTATCCAATCAAGCTGAAGTCGTCCACCTGTGTATACTTGATTCCAAAGTCTTGAGTTCCCTTCAAGTACCTTACAACTCTTTTTGTAGTAGATCAATGTCCCTGACAAGGCTTTTGCATAAATCTGGAGAGGATTCCAACAGCAAACAAAATGTTTGGTCTGGTAGTAGTTAGGTAGTTGAGACTTCCTACAAGATGTCTATACTTTGTTGCATCCTCAAATTCTTTTCCTTCAATAGATGTGAGCTTTAAGTTTTGTTCCATTGGAGTAGTAATAGGATTTCATTGTGACATGCCAAACCTATTCAATCGATCTCCAATGTATTTCTTTTGAGAAAGAAATATGGACTTCAGATGTTGGGTTACTTCAATGCCTAGATAGTAATGAACATAGCCCAAATTAGTCATTTCAAAAATTTTACCCAATTCCTTCTTTATGGATGCAATGTAGCTTTCATTGTTCCCTGACATCAAAAGATCATCTACATATACCACAAGATATACAATTGTTTCGCCAACTTTCTTAACAAATAAAATTGCATCATCAAGATCATAATGTTTGAAATTGAGTTTCAGAAGATGCTCAGTTAGTTTTTCATACCAAGCTTTTGGTGCTTGTTTGAGGCCATACAAGGACTTCAAAAGTTTGCATACTTTATGTTCATTTCCTTTCACAGCAAATCCTTCAAGCTGAGACATAAAAATGTTCTCTTTTATATCTCCATTTAAGAAATTAGTTTTTACATCCATTTGATGGACTTTCCAACTATTCTGAGCTGCTAGTGCAAAGAGTGTCCGGATGATAGCCCATTTTGCTGTGGGGGCAAAAGTCTCCTCATAATCAACCCCTTCCTTCTGTGCAAAACCTTTTTCCACAAGCCTAGCTTTGTGCTTGTCAAGTGAGCCATCAGCTTTATACTTGTTCTTGTAGACCCACTTGCAGCCAATTGGTTTGGTTCCTAATGGAGGATCAACCAGCTTTCAAGTGTTGTTCTTTATGAGGGCATCATACTCCTTTTGCATCACTTCTTTCCATTCATCATGAGAAGCAGCTTCTTTGAAGGAAGTTGGTTCAAAATCTGTAGACAAGTTCAATTCACAATCATAAGAAACATCCATATTAACAGGTGAATTAGAGTCATCCACATCACCTCCATTTTGCCAATTTGAATTTCTAGTTCCTATCTTTCCAACCTCATCGGGATGAACATTTTCAAGTGTCTTTGTCAACCACTTTGGGGGACCTTTCTCAGATGATCCAGGCTGCTCTATTGATTGAGGTGGGACTGAATCAAGATTGAGTCTCCCAATTCAATCAATCACATCACTTAAAGCATCATCTGTTGTTGGAGTTTCATGCGGGGGAGAGTGTTCTTCAGAAGAAGATACCACATGTTGATCTAGTATAGGAATCCCCCCTTCAAGATGTGGAATCTGATTATCAAATTCTTGAAATGATTTTGCTTTTGCGAATCTATCCAAGCGATCAAGTTGCTG
>APFE030347784.1:1060-30962 GCA_000404065.3 Pinus taeda
GGTCTTTTTACAGCTCCAACCATATAAGCAAACATCACTCAAAGACAAGGGATGTCAGAAACTCTCTCCCAAATTCTAGGGACCATATCAAGTACTTCAACGCATTGGAGAAGTGGCCTACAAGTTGGCTTTGCCACCTACTGCAAAAATCCATCCAGTTTTTCATGTCTCATGCCTCAAGAAAGTGATTGGGAACAATTGCAAAATTCAGACTAGTCTACCAAAATTGGACGAAGAAGGATCCATCTGGCTTCAACCGGAACAGGTCCTCGACACACGAGTCAAGCAACTGCGCGACTGCATGATTAAGGAAGTCCTAGTCAAATGGAAAGACACCTCTCCAGAAGATGCAACTTGGGAGCCAACCACTATTCTGCAGCAGTTTCCGCAGCTTCAGCCTTGAGGACAAGGCTAGTCTTAAGGGGGTGGGCATGTTAGGGTCCCACCCTAACCCCCTTATCTATGTAATGGGACCACGTCATAGTTAAGAGTCAATAAAGCCCATATTAATAATTGTAAGTGGTTAATCCGCAATTAATAAAGGAACCACAGTTAGTTGCAAATGGGTCGTAGTATTAGATTGATGGTATTAGTAATAAGCGGTATTGACCCGTGGTATTACTCGTAGGAGTCATATATAAAGGATAGTAACTCCCTGCAAGGAGCATCGTATCTTATTTTTGTAATCAAGCTCTGCTCTATTGGAGGTTGCCCCCTCGAAGAGTCAAGTGAACATTACTCTCTGAATAATAAAGTCATTGTCATTCTGTGTTCTCGGTCTCTTTTCTTCGCATATTCTGTATTTGAGTATCTTTTGCAGGTTAAGAAGCATAACAAGCACACACTTGAACCAGAGATTTGGGGAGAATCTAATATCCTTGAAGAGTTTGATGGTGTTCCAAAGGGAACCACTTCTTCATTTGCTTCACCTCCTCATGAAGGCAATAAAGGTGAAAGAGGCAGGTATAAATCTGGTTCTAAACACATTCCTTTTGATTTTGCAAAGCATTATGAATTTCCACATATGTATGGGGAAAGAGTTGCATGTTCCTCTTGTGGTTTGGATAACCATGGTGCTTCTAGGTGTTGGAAGATAATGGCCGCATACAAAAAGCAGAAGAAGAAAGCAGCCAAAGGTCCATTAGACAAGGTAAATCATGCTATCAAGAGGATGCACATGAAGTGCACTTACTACCATAAGCAAGGACATCTTGCTGCAAAGTGTTGGACATTGAATCCAACAATGCTTCCACCAAAGTTGAAAAAAGTGGAATTAGAAGATGGCAGAAATGGAAGAGAAGATCCCATGAATGATGTGTCTCAAAATGATTCACATGTTGATGCTGATGTGAAGGTAAAGGTAGTACCTTTGAAAGGAATTGGTAAGGAACAATTAGAGTTCTTATCCGATTGATATTGCATATCTATTAATGCATCTACATTATATTGCATCACAACTTTGAAAGTACAATGTGCTTAAGTAAAAGTTGAGGATGAAATGCTTGCATTGCATGTGATTCCATGTTGACTTGAAAGAAGTTAACTTGGTCTCCAAATGGAGATAATGATGAAAGTTTCATCTTTTGGAAAAAGAGTCCTAATGGTCTTTTTCTACATGCTTGACTTGAAGGGTCATTTGTTTAAAGGCATGTTTTGTGGGCTTGTCATCTAGTCCATCATTTTTATGTAGATATAAGACATGGAGGTGTTCACAAGTTGTGAAAATCTGTTTCTCTTGTTGAGGTGGGAGTTTAGGCCATCCAGTTGTTGTCTGTATGCCTGTTGTTGTTAACAGTTGTTGTTGGCAACTTGTCAAATGGGTACAAATTAAAGTTTTGTGGAGCAGATGTACCTCACATTTGACAAACCACCTTGGATCAATGATCAATGCAAAGAAGCTAAAACTACCTTCTATGACCATTTCAGTAGAAGTTCTACTGGAAGGCAAGGAGGAAGACAGTTCTTCTCAAGAAGACCAGCCCATCCAGAGAAGAGAAGTGGTTAGAAATTTTGGTTCAAAGGTACCATGCAAAGGCAAGTGTAGGGAGGCTGAAAGAAGAGGGTGAGTCACTCTCATTTAATCTTCAGATTAGTGTATCAGTCTTTTGGAGACAAAAAGTTATTTTAGTGGGAAGGCATGATCTAAAAATTGATCTTGGATAAACCTCTAAGTCTAAAATACTTCATGCAAGAGGTAAAAGGTGTCACAATCCTTTGTAAATCGAAGGAAAATGAAAATCGCAGGTTGCTCTCAGACATAGTCTCCTTGCAGGGATCCCTCCATTCTGAATCCAATGCAACATAAATGGGAAAAAATGGACTTTAGATGGGAAAGCTATCATAAAATGAAGCTAGCCTTTTTCAAAATAAAAAGAGGCAAAATCCCTTGAAATATAGGTCTAAAAACTCTCTAAGTCCTCCAAATCTCCCTAAAGGGCTAGACCACTGAGAGAGCAGAAGTCTTGGGCTTATTGCATTACACTATCATGCCTTAAAAACCTAAAGAAAACCTTAAAAATGAGGCAATCGAAGGCTTTAACAATGACAGCACAGGGGCCATCAGATCTGGCCAATCAATGGTCCATATCTGATCGGCATATCGCATAGGTGGTGATTGGCGAATCGCAATCGGCGATTGCAATAGAGCGATATCACAATCGGCGGCCATAACAGAGAGATACAAAGGCCCAGGACAGAGAGATATATGACCAGACCTGACAGTGATATAAACTGGGTTTTATATATTTTAAAGTCGGTTATTTCATTTATTAAAAAAAAGCAAAGGGAAGCGATATGCGATGTAAACTGGACCCTAAAGTGTTCTGGAATGAAAATGTATAACATTTGAAATCCGCCCAAAGCCATATTTGTGTTATTTTTGCATGTTTTAATGTATTGCAAAATACAAAGGGGTAGGCCAATTGTGATATGCGATAGCAATTCCCAAGCGAACCCATTGGCGCTATAAACCACAGTTATGAATATTTCAAGTCCGGGTGAATAATGTTCTACAGATTTTTCTGTCTATTGTAGTGTTCTCTATGTAAACATAGAGCAGCCATTTTTTAAGGATTCAAAGCATCGATAGACCCCTTCCGTTACCAAATAGGTGGCATACATCCCCGAGGGCATTTAGCAATCATTGTTAACACCCGGAGATGGGATTTGAATGGACTGTGGTAGGAAGACAGAGAGCCCAAAAGGGAGAACCAATCGGCAGTGCGTTTTGGCTTTTAAGTCATGAATGTCAAAGACAGAGGGCTGCTAAGTTTGTTGTTGACAGTGGTCAAGTTGTTTTTGTTGTTCAAGCTTGCTGTTGGGGTTTTTCTATGAAGCAGAAGCCAAAGAAGCAGTGTAGAAGCCAAAGAGGCAGCACAAGAAGCAAAAGAGTAGTTGAGGGAGCCTTTGGGGTCACTTGAAGTTCAAGTGAAAAGCCAAAGAGCATGAAGGTTATAGTAGGCAGAAATAAGCCAAAGCGAGAAGCCAAAGAGCAAAAGAGCCAAGAGACAAAACCAAAGCCAAAGAGCCAGAGTCAGAGCCAAGAGCCAGAACCAAGAGCCAAAGAGCCAAAGCCAAGAGCTAGATCTTCAAGAGCTAGAGGGGGATTAAATAGTGTCTGAACCCACTATTTTTGTGCAGAACAGCAGGAGTTGAGTCAAAGACCTGTAAAGGACTTACACCATAATCCCAAAGAGCCTATTCGAGTTAACTAGAGCTTGCAGAGATGTATCCCAATAGTTGTGGGTGAACTCCTAATTAATTTGTTGTCTTATGTGTTGTTTTTACTGCTGCATTATTCATTGTTATATGCATTTATATATCAGTTTAAGCACATTCACATATTAGCACAAACAACAGACTCTAAAACAAATAATCAGTTTAAAACAATTATCAGCATACACTATCTTATCAAGCATTTCTTAATTCCGCATTGGTTAATCATTAAAGACTTGGGAAAATTCAAGCTTTAGAAGTGGGAGAGGTTCTTGTAAGCTAGACAAGAAGCCTAAGTGCCCCATTTTCATATCAATATTATAGGTTTGTACTGTGATCTAGAGAGGCACATAAGATGGAAGGAGGAAAGAAATAAATTGACTCCAATAAAAAGAAACGACAAAACTACTTGGTGGGGTTATCATATGATTTCCCCCATGCTCTGTAGGAGAAGGACAAGGACTCTCCTGAACAACTCAGATGGGAGGGTCACTCTTCGATTCATGAGAATCTGAGAAGACGAGAAGAACATGAGCAGTATGATCATCACTACTCTCTTCGAGAACAGAGTGAACAACTAAAGGTGGAGCCAAGTCAACACACTTTTTGACCAATGGTTGGTCAGGAACAGAAACAAGAGAGTGATGTTGAGGAAGTGCAGGATGGGTAAGAGATGAATCCAAGTCAATCTCTTTACCAACTAGGAGAGCGTTAGAAGAAATTCTCTGATAACCAGTAGGGAGTTGGACCTGAGGAGCTGTAAGGTTTTCCAAAATTTTGGAAGCTTTATCCATAAGAGGACAAAGGTGAATAATATGCTCTCCTTCACATAACCTACAGGGGAATCTAATCTTTCCCTTCTTCTTACCATCACTAGTCGAGGGTGTAGCATCAACATGATCTCTAGAGGTCGATGGGGATAATCGATCTAGATTTTGAGACCATACCTATAAGACTCTGGGAATACCAGGACAATATTGAATGAGATGGTCACCCTTACATAGCCTGCAATGAAATTTTACCTTCTGTGGAGGATCGGAAGGTTTGTCTACAGGAGGTGCATTTAGGGCAATAGTTGCACAGTTGATCTCTCGCTTATCTGACTTCTTCTTATTTGTCTTCTTCTTAACCTCCTGGTTAATGGATTTCAAATTTTCACTAGAGGAAGTAGAAGATAAAGATGAAGAAATAGGGGAAGAAGGTGAGAGGTCAACTTTAGAATCAATGTGATCTAGTTCAAATGAAGGAGACAGTTGGACAGGAGTTGGGACACTCGGGACCATCGAGGTCAAAAATAGCCAGATAGGTAAACCAATTGTTAACCTAGGGAAGGACAACATTGCCATATAAGGAGCACCAACATTTCCAAAAGAAAGAAAAGGATCAGGATTCCCATAAGAGGGGAATTCTTGACTAGCAGACTCTAGAAATATTTCCATTGGAATCAACCCTAAATAATCACTAAGGAAGATAACTTTAACCAAGAACATTTTGTGGGTAGTTAATTTTAATACACTGAAACAAAAATTTTCCTTTCCATATTTTAAGAGTCATGAAAAGGGCGAAAGGTGACTCTAGTCACTTTTGGAGTTAATGAGATCGAAAGGAAAAGTGCTTGATGATCTTTGAAATTTAAAGAGTCAAAAACACCAAAATGACTGCTCAGGATAATCTAGGCAAAAGGATTACCAGGTAATCATGAATTGCAGAATACCTCCCAGAGAACCGAGAAGTACGGCCAGGCAATCTCCCCGAATGTTGTGTTCGGTATATCACATTTACAAGGTGACAAACTCAGCTTCCTACAGATAAAGGATTGCAAACATAGTTGGGTACCCCTTTATATACGTGACGATATGGGGAGCACAAGTCCATACTAATGTTTTCTAGTGCCGAAACGAATAATAGATGCTAGGTTTAAAGACGTCAGAACTCGTCTCTAACCTAGACCACTAAATCTGAGTGTTAAGTTTCAAATATTCCTTAGGTTAATTCAATAAATTTTAACGATTGATCTTGAATTAGGTTTCAATTCCAAGGCCCTATCGTTGTCATGTGAAAACTCCTATATGCAGGTATATGAGAAAAGAAATCTTTGTCTTCGATGAAATTTAACACTAATTAAGGGATAGAGAGCACACAATCAATGCAACAATTAAAGAATGAAATCTTTCCCTAATACATGTCCTAAATGCACTTAATCTTCCCATAACAACATAAGAATTTTCATTTCTTTTCCAATGCTTATGATGATGCAATTCTAGCTTCTTAATGATGCTACTAATGCAATATTTTTGCTTAAGTAAACTAGAATGATGTTCTTCTTTTTATAAAATGCAAAATGAATCTTTCACATAAAGCACTTTAATGAAAATTTCACAATTCCGAACAAACAAGTATCAATCAAATCCAAAGCATGATAAATGAAACTAAAAGAAACTTCTTCCCTGAATTGAACAAACCAATCACATAAATGCTTCAATCGAGAAACCAAGAAATGTAATCTATGCTTGGAAAGAGAAAACAGACACTCAAAATAAGAGAACAAACAAGACTCTTTCACTCATTCAATTGAAAATGTATCAATGAAGATGTTGTGACTGAAAGATGGATTAAACGAAGCAAAAAAACAGAAACTTGAAACAATGAGTGAATTAACAAATGAACAGTAATTGACCTAGATGCCCTAGGATCATAGAAACCCTCCAAAAAACTCAAAAAATGAAGTAATGGAACTTCAATTCAATCAATCAATCAAAGCCAACAAAAAAAGGATCTTAGTCACTTTTGGGCAGAAGAAGAGAGTCTGAGGGTCAAGACACACTAGCACTAGAATAGGAAAAAACTCTGATTTTTTCTTAACTCAAAGACCAGCATGGTTTTGGGTTGAAAATAGCACTAATCGACACGACCAGCACGACTGGCTAGGCTACAAATAGCGCTAATAGGCATGATTGGTGCGACTGTTTGGCCAAAAAGAGCATTGATTGAGGGATTCAAAGAAAAAATAAAAAAGAACTTCACACAGGGCCAAACATAACACATCAGAGGGTGGGCTAACCAACAACTTGACTTGATGAGAAAATAAACAGCTAAATGGACGATGACCTAGATGCCCTAGGACACAAACCATCCAATACTCAAAAAAATCAAGTAGGGCAAACTCAAACCAATCAAGCTAACAAAGCTTTCTAGCTAGGGAGAATACAAGCAAACAAGCCAACAAACATAACTTATGAGGACAGGACACACTGGTAATGATTCAGGAGAAACCTTGATCTTCACCTACAAGAATTGGCATGATTTCCTAACTGACAACAAGCACCACAAGGGGGTACCGCATGACTGTTTAAGAGAAAATCATGTTGATTGGTGTGACTGTCAAAAAACAAACAGTATTGGTCGAGGATTTCAAGGAAAAAATAAAAAATATCAAATATCAAAACTAGACCTGTCACTCTAAATTTCATAATCAAAGAAGTAAACTAGACAAAGCACAGAAAACCAAAGGGAAATGGTGATACAACAAAATTTCACACAAACCATGAAATGAAAAACAATCAAAAAAGAGGGATGGCTCCCCTATGGAGTCACAAATTTGTGGAGTAGGAAATCTCCTTTGTGGACAGAGGTGATCCCTCTAGCCCAAAAGTGGGTCTAGCCGCAAACAAAACAACCTAATGAAAACTTCCTTCAACTAGAATTGATAGAGGGCCTACCTCTTAGAACAGTAATTCGCTTGATTGTGACCTCGCTCCTTTGCTCCAAATTCTTTTCATTCTTCTCCTTCAAATACCTAAAACAAATACACAAGAGACAACAACAAATGTAATAGAATACAATCTCATTCAATTTACTTAAAAAGTCAAGGAATCTTAAGCCATCAAATGTAGTATGACACTCAATGTAGGAAATAATTCATTAGTTGTATTGATATAAAGCTCAGAAAGAGATACAACCAAAGCCTTGATGTTGCAAGTCTCCTTCGATGTATCGGGGTTTCAATGCCACTTCTAGCATCTCATGGTTAGCCTCAACAATGAAAGTTTAAGGCTTCTTCCCTTTAGTTCCAAACCAAACCAAACACACTATTCTCGCTTTACACACATAAACTAGAAGGCAAAAAGCTATAGATATCTTGTTGGTTTTTCAAGCTCCAAAAAGACTAGTTTAGCTTGGAAAAGGAGGAATTTATATAGCTATAATGGAGGGGATATGGTTCCTCTTATGATGGGAGAGGGCTTATCTCTTTGGTTTTTTCCATCTTTATAGGGGAAAGGAGCCCAATCAGACTCCCTTGGCTCTGTCCAACCCAACCATTTACCAAACTTCCATTCACAAAGCTACTAGAGCTAGAAGCTTCGACTCCATTTTAAAAACTTGCCAAAATAGGATTGGCACAAGTGGTAAAGGGCTCACTTGCATCGTTCGGCACTAGTCTTGGTTTGAAAATTTGCAAAATGGTGCGGGGAAAGAACTGAGCACTAGCATCGGTCTTGAAAATTGGGGTTGAAGGAAGATTCTTGGGAAATGATGCAAGAGGGGAAGGTTCTACTCATGAATAGGGATGTAAAGGCATTCTTTTCATGGTGGGAAAGCATATAGAGTTCACTATAGAGGTCCTCCAGGATCGAGGAATGGGTAGTACAGGGACAGTGAAAAAATGTTGTGTAATGCTAGATCATCTTGTTATGATTTCTTTCTCTATTCTTCTGCCTCCTTTGTTGCTTTCTCTTCTTCAGTATCACTATTGATTCTATCTTCTTCCTTCATCGTTTTCACCTATTCTAACTCTCTTTGGAGCTTTTAAGCTTCTTCCTAGAGGTTGACAATAGGTGAAACATGGGTCTGTTTGGCCTTCTTCTGAGGTCCTTGCCTTAACTTTTATTTAACCTTATATGGATAAATAATTATTTTGAATATTTCCTCATCAGTATCCCTCTCATGATTATAAGACCACATCTGGTTGACAACAACACAATGACTAACAACCACAACTTCAGGATCGTCTCTTGAATCTTATCTCTCCAAAAATATATGATTCAATTTAATTAGCCTCTTTCATGGCTTGGCTAGTGCTATCAACTCCATAGTATCCAACCCTGATAGGAAACTTAGGCCATATTTACCTATTTTTCCTCTTAAGAGTACATGTCACTCAATGAGAAAATATCTGATATAATATTTCCAACATAACCACTATGTTTGAAGCATATAAAGGTAGTAGATGAGGAGCTCTCGATGCACCATAAACTTTGATGTATGGAGTGTGGTATGGAGGTTGTTCTTGTTTCTTTGCAGAAATATTTAATCCATAGCATATACAAAAAAGGAGGAAGATAATACAACTATCATGCTATGTCTTAAGTGATATTTTCAACTATAGTGTTCATTCACAATTTTCTTTTGCTAAAAGTGGTGGAGTATATATAGTTATTGTAGCTTTGGTTTGCTATGGTGATGATGAAGATACATATGCTAGATGAATATATGTTCCTCCCTTGACATGTAATTCCCAAAGGAACTTGTCATCAACCCAGACTCGCACACCACATTTATTTTATTATCCTTGATTTCCCATTTAGATAAGGACACTTGTCCCTTTCATTATTACTATTCACTTTGTTGCATCTTATACCATATTTTTGGTGTTTAATATTCCCGATGGTTCTTGGAAAAGGGGATTCCTTGAGAAAATAAAGAGATTGATTGTTTTAAGCAATTTGAATAGATGCAAAAGTGGAAAATTTTCTCTTTTCTTTACTTTCTCACAATTACTGGGCTTACTAATATCCTTTTATACAAAATTTTCCATATATTTATGCTACTGTATAACCTGTAATAGATGCCTAAACTACTAATTATTTTAGAAATACTAAATAATAATGAAATCTATTGATGGTTCCTCCAGTCTTGTGACATTGCATGCGGGCTCTTGTTCTCCAGTGCCCATGAATTTTATCATCTGAATCATTGTGTTCTTTTCCTTATTCTCACATTGGTCTAACATCATCTTTGTTCATTGGTCTAACATCCTTTTATTAGAGGTCACTGAAAGTGCATCTCTATTTATATTTTCAACTAATTTTTGTAATAAATTGCATTGTCTGAAGGAGTGCCAATTGTTGTTTGATTTGCACTAGAGTGCTTATAATTCAACCGATTTGGTAAATATGGAAACAAGCACACAATTGTCTTAAAAAATAATATTAAGCGTAACTACAACGGCAACAAACTGTAAAGAATTTCATCTTTGCATTGGTGACACTGAGTAAGTAATGATGTTGAAAATATTATAGATAGAAATTACAGATTCTACTTCGGGATCCATCACATTAGGATTTAACCCTGTCAAAGTTTCGAACCACATTAGTTGGTTTGAAACATTGACATGTGGTTTGAAGCATTGACAAAATTAAATCATAATGTGATGGATTTAGAAGCAAAATCTCTAATTAACTCTCCTCACAAAAGTCTCAATTAACAGAGATAGAATTTTCTTAACAAATAACCCACCAAAGGATTGATCTTATTAGGATCACCACCAAGTCATTTTATACCATCGCGCATTCTAGCAAGATCAACAACTGTTGGCACACCACTGAAATCCTTAAAAGGTAAAAATCAACATGCTCAGATAAAAATGACCAAAACAAGGAAAACATCAGTGCATTATGTCCAATAACCAATAGTGAAGATAATGCATGAGGCAGCCATGCTATTAAAATCACCTGGAGAATAACATGAGCAGGTTTAAAAGGAATTTCAACTTGCTTTGGGGAAGTATTTTCCCAATCAAGAATATTCTCCACGTCATTCTTCATGACCTAAAAATTATCACAGTTGAAAATTGATGACTCGAGAAGAATTCTGATAGAATAAGGCAGTGTATCTCTAAAAAGGGTAGAGAAATCCAAACATCGACCATTCCCTACTTGAAAACTAACCAAAAACACCGAGTATATAATTATTTTTATTTCAACAAAGTTAACTATGTGAACCTAGGTAATTTCAATTTCAACAACATAGTCCAGTCATAAAAACAAAGTAGTCATATATGGATTCACGAAGAGTATGTCACATAATTCTCAGTAATTTTCCAAGTGATTCATTAGATAACAAGGTATTTTTCTTAACCTCACTAGCTTTGCAAGAATATGTACAACTATTATAAATTACGGTTCCAAAGAGGAAGAAAGTGGACACTAGATACAACAAGCTAGCTCAACCTCTAGAAGCAATGGCTATATACACTAAAAGAACCCCCTCCCCACCCTGATGATTCCATAGCACTCCAAAAGTGAGCCATTTCCCAACCCACCCATCTCACCCTCAGCTATCGAACTCTGCAGACATTTACACCATTAACTTCATCATCATATCCATCACTCTCACTCTCTGGACAGGCTCTTGATTTGTCCACTTTTCCATTCATGGAAAAAACTCACTTAGTGTTTTGTATATGTACCTTTGTCTTGATTTTATACATGGGTTATGATATTGAATAAACTCTGAGAAGAGACAGGATTAATTTTTTTAGTTTTAGGCAGAATAAATATTTTTCTCATTCTTATCAAGGACAACACATTTTACTAAACAAAACACACTAAATTAAGATGACAACCTAACCTTTTATAGACCTCCCTTTAAGCAACTCATGAATAAGATTCTTCATACATCCATGCACTCAATTAAAATAAACTACAGATATATACACAACATAGGAATAAAATGTCTACTAAATTACTTATCTACACTTGAAGCTAGTTAACACCTTTTATAAACCTCCTTTAAACAACTCATGAATAAGATTCTTCATACACTCATGCACAACTGAAATTAACTAGGGCTATACCGACAACACAAGAATAAAAACACTACTACATGAATTATCTACACTTGAAGCTACTTAAGGCATTCAATCATAGATAAAGACCACAAGACAAGGAACTTGGATCATTGGTGACTACTATTAAGTAGAGATTTGTATTCTCCATACTAAAGTTTAAAAAATTAAAACACTTCTTATTGAATCTCATAAATGCAATCTGAGGAAGAAATTACAGTATTTGTTGAAAAAACAAATGTTAAATTTGTGGTTTCTAGAGATAAAAGTAACATTTTTATGCTACACAAGATAGTTTCTCCAAGAACTATTAGACAAAACAAATGAAGATACATGTCCTTGTATCATTGAGAGTTGTAAGGTTGTAATACTTTCCAAACTCTCCTCCACTAGGTTTAGGAAGGCTAGTCAAAATATGCTTGAAAGCATTCTCAGTTGTTACACCAACATATCAAATAATATCATAAGAATAAGATGAAGTGATAGCTCGCTATCAAATGCCATCAAGTATTATCTCTTGGTGAAAGTAATTACCAGCAAGCATCTCCAATTAATGTATTGTCATTATTCGATATTGCATTTCATCTTTTTTCCCTTAATGATGTGATTTATTAATAACTTTAAGAAACCCATTTAGTAGTAGAATGTTGTTTATGAAATAATTCTATGAACAAGTGCAACCAATACAAAAATTTAATTTACTAGAATACTAGGTGCTTAAATTCATTTTAAGACACACAAATATTAAATTCATTTTAAGACACACAAAGATAGAGGAAATTATAAGTTTTTATTTGCAAGTCTACTATCACATTTTCATCTATATATTAAGGATCTATTTTTGGGGAAGTTAACATGCTAAAAAATATCTTTATCATCGTTAACGAAACATCTATGTCAAGGAATGATACAAGATGTTATATGTGTAAAGATTTTATAGTTAACAAATCATATTTATTTATTACTAGAATATAAATTACTTCGATTCATAAACAAAGAAAGTAGAACAATGAAACAAGGTTGATAACGTAAAATTAAGACTCGTGATGAGGAAATAACAAGAGATGACAATTAATGGCTGGAAGGATTTTTGGATCCTTGTAGGATGTATTGGATAATCATACTACATGTGATTTTTATCCTAGAAGTAGAATTAGCCCATCAAGATGGCACTGCCAAGAAGATTAATTACTTGCACTAAGATTAATCGTGTTTTATATATATGCTATTGTGAAAGTAATGCATGATATTAGAAACCATTAATTTAATTACATATCCGGCTGGAATGATTTCACCTTAAGCATAGTGATTAGAAATCATTCTTTTCAATGCATATTTTATTGGAAGGGTCTCACCTGAGGCAATATTCAGAAAATATTTTTCTGAGAATTGGAAGGAATGTTGCTTGAAGATGAAAACATCCAGAAAACTATCTAAATGATTTATTTTCCTTATTTTTGAGTTTGCCTCATTTGTCCACAAAATTGTATCTCCTAGACATTGGTCCTAAATGAACAATATGGCAATATACCAATGTTGGGAACCTTACTTTTTAGGAGATCGTGCACTTTCATTTGTATTATGGATATCCTCTTTGGGTAGATTTCCCAAAGATGCCCATGTACTTGTGGAATTGATCAAAGATGCCCATGTATTAAGTCTCCACGTGTAGATTTACCAAAGCTACCCATGTATTCAATCTATTTCCCTAGACCATTACTCAGATCTCATTTCTACTCATATCCATTAAATATCTATACCTAGGTTCTTTAATTGATTTATATCAAAATGGGATCTTGATAAAAATTAATTTGATCTTGATTTCATATATGTTTTATATGTTTATATTTTTTTATTTTTCTTAATTCAAAATTTTACATATAATGTGTGTTTGTATTTACACACATAAACTGACAAACATAGATTTTATAAATGGTTTTTGCATATCAACATGCATCACAAATCCTAGAAATTTTATGAGACCTAGTCTAGTGGGAATGTATTGTATTTGCACATTTATGTCAACATTATTGTTATATCTTTTGCATGTGTTAGTCTAAATTGATCACTCACCCACTTTATTGCATTTTATTGGTGACATGGTCAAACTTAATGTTGAAAATAGTAGCAAGAGAAGGTCTTCTTGACTTGTGCCTTAGTCAAGAAAGACCTAGACCAATCTTTTCTTTAGCATGCATGAGTTTGTAGTGATAGGATGAGTTCATGGAGAAAGTTAATTCATGTGCATAGTTGGAGGCTCATTTATGTGGTTCTCCAATTGTGAGTTCATATTTAGAAGAGAACGAGTGAAGAGCTTCAGCCTTGATTGAAGTAAGGACATGTTACACTATGATTTGACTTACTTGACAAGTCGAACTCAACTTGTGTTCTAAAATTGTACTTGCCATATATAGCATGATCAAATTTCTTAAAAGGAGAACAAAATCACATCTTTGAATCATTATTATTTGCACAAGTTTGTGTGAGGAGAGCTTATTGCTAGGAGAGCATATCAAGGAGGAGCATATACATAGATTTGAGAGATAGAATTCCTTGAAAGTTTGTGCCAGGATTTTAGGAGGAAATTCCTAAAGAATAGGAGCCTATTATGCACTAGCAAATAGGAGATTTTCAGTGCTAGGAAATAGGGTAGAAACTACACAAGCAAGAAGGAGATGGTTCAAGGTTATTTGCAGGCTATTTCAAGCTTAGTCTAAGTTGTGAGAACAATTGTGTTTTCCTAGTAAAACAGTATTTCCTTGTAAAGAAATCTGATTTCTCAGAATTCTCTTAATAAAATCTACAGTAAAGAGAGGGTTTTTCCTAGTTGGGTTCCCTAGAAAAATTATTGTGTTAAATCTATGTGATTGTGTCTTTATCTTTGTGTTTAATTCTACTGCATCTAGTGTTGAGAAATTTTTCCTCGGTGGAAAGAATATTTGGTTTTAGTTTGTTGTTTCTATTAGTTCAGATTATTCATTCAAGCAATTGCAAGATTTTGTGGAAATTCAACACTTAATATGAATGAGTGCACATATATAAGTACAGTTTTGGAAGTCTCCTCTCATGCTTGCATACTTGTTGTATTATGCTTTTCTATGTGTGATAGATAATAATATCGAAAATTTTATGAAGTTCCAACAAATATAACCAAAAGTAGGCCAATGGGACTAGAAGATTATATCCAATGTAAGCAAAAAGTGTGAGTTCCTTTCCCCCATATGCTAGTGTTGTGCACATATCAATTGGTATCAATTCCTGATATGTACTTTTTTATTTTTTCCCTTTCACCTTATCTATTTTGGGTGACTTGGTATAAATTGATTTCTCACCCACTTTATTGTACCTTATTGGAGGCATGTTCAAAATCGATCACTTTTCAACAATTTTTTACTCTATATATTTCTTAATTCAAGTGGGTGTACATATACATGTATGGTTGTGACGATATTCTCTCATATTTGCATACTTTCTCTTTTGTGCTTTTCTTGTGTGCGTATCTTTCTTATATTTTCTTAATTGTGCATATAACAATTAGTATTAGAGCTAAATGATTGCAGCATGTATATCTAGCCACCTCTTAATGTTTCCACCTCACACTATGACAAGATCTAACACTAGTGAGTTCTTACAATCAAGGGCTCTATACCATGGCTCATTAAGGTTTTTACTTTTCAACTTCCACTAGATCTACTCCCTTCAATGACCAAAAAAAATGTGGCAAGTATATTTTTTCATTAGTGTGGCTAATTACATTCATGTTGTAAGATCCAAAATTTTGGTTCCATTTCCACATTGGGGTCATAGTAGTGATTTTATGTAGTATTGTAGGTGTTATTCTCTCAATAGGTGTTATTGCAAGTCAGTCTTTTCTTTTCCTAAGAACTAGATTGAAGTCTTCCATCAGAGGCCAGATGGTATCATACTAGTGATTTGAAAAGTATCGAGGAAAGTATAATTATTTTATGATATGATTTTATTCAACATCACTTGGAGCTACAATCGTCATGGAAAGGGAGATCCAATGGATGTAAAATTCACTTATTTTTTTACAAGCCCTAGATCTACTTATGTTGCTTCATGACATACTGACAGTGATAGATTTGAGAATTTATGTGCAAAGAATTTAGGTCTCCTAACATCATTCAAAATATTTAAATTTTCTTTATCCATTGATTGTCATCGTTGTAGGGTTCCTTTCAATGCTTTGTGATAGCTTTTATATTGTTACATTGGCTTTTGAGCATGCAACATGCATTGTTATTCCTTTTGGAAGACTTGGATGCATTTTACGTTGTCACATATAGCTAATTATTGCCCTATTTTATTTTCCTTTGTGGTGTTGAATTCATTATTTGCCTGATTATATGCAATATATTTTGTGGGTGCATATAAATCATGAACAACTATGAAATGGTTTGCAATTCACTTCTCCCTTGGAGTTTAGATAGCCTTGTTGATGTAGGCTTTTGACTTTCATCAACAAAAAGGGACTAGGATAAAAAAAAAAACTCAATGTATGGTTCCCATCTTCATTGGTGGATCCTAAGTTTGTGGCACTAGCTATTGGATTCATTTTATGAGTTTTACAATTTCTATTAGTTTTATATGTAAGTTATAAATGTAAAATGCAAAAAGTAAGTGCAAAAGTAAATCCTAGTACTTTGAGCAGGGTTAAATGAAGTTGGAAGTGAAATGTGATACAATGCAAACTATTAGCATACAACTCTACATCTAATGCGTGTGTCCTTTATCCTCATGTAATTGTAAGGTGGTTTGCATCGAGAGGAGAAAACACTATTAAGTGCATGATACTTGTAGCAAATAGGATCACTTATTAGTTTAGGCTTCAAGCGATCTAGAAACACAATAACTTTAGTTGTTAGCTTTTCTACTTTCATCTGTCGAATATATAAGTGAGGTACGTAATCATCAAGGCCCAATTTACTAGTATCCTCTACATCTTGATTCTTGTTTCTTATTTGAAGAGAGCTAGGAGGAACAAAGGCAACAAGATCCAAACCATCACACCATAAAACCCAAGCCAAGCTCCAATATCCAATAATGAAATTGATTGGTTGGTTGTTCTGGTGAATATGTAATAGATGTTTTATCAAATATTTTCCTACCATTAAAATCCTTGTATTTTTGTTGTATACGTTGTACGTCCTTGCTCATTAGTTTTTCTCAATCGATAACCTCATAATCATATCGCCATATATTTGACATTTGCCAACAAATGTTTCGACAGAAGTAAAAAGTGACTTAACCAACATTCTTCTCATCATCTTGGTCATGGATAAATTATCGAGTATACAAACTTCCTCCTACACTTGAACTCATCCACAGAATACCTCTTACCCTTGAGCTACAAATAATAACTCGTCAGATTAGATGTAGTATTAAATGTTGAATATTTGATTGGTCCAGTTTGAGGATATTATATGTATATTAAAGGTTAAATCTTTGATTGGTCCAGTCACAACTATGCTTTTATATGGAGAATAGCGTGAAATATCTTCATATTTTTCAGAGCCAAGTGATAAGAGGGTTACCAAAATCTAAGAGTGTACAGTTGCAGTGTTCTCCTATAAAAGTTTGGTTTGTAAACCTTCAAATTTCAATAACATCTATAGCCTAAATTCAAATTAATTTTTTAGAGAGGCCCCAAGCTTTTGGATACCATCTGCTATTATAGGGCTGGGGAAATGTTGGTTTTATAAGAAACTCATAAATAAAAAACAACATAAAACCCATATGTTAATTGACTTCTACTCTACATAAATTCAATAGCAATTCAAGACAAACATTTTCTTCAGATTCCAACAGAACAGTCCAATGGAACAAACCATCAGGGATCAAGTCAATTGATTGTTTGACCTAGCAGTGTAGAGGCACCCCCTTAGGTGAAGCAAATATAGCTTTATATTCCTCTACAATCTTCTCCACCTAGTTATGATATGTAAAGAGGCCTTATGCCAAGACTATGGTGGTCATAGTGACCTTCCATTCACCTTATGAACAAACCATGAAAAGGATCAACTTTGTAGTCTAAAAGATTACCTTTTGGCATTGTTATTCTAATATTAATGAAATTATGGTAATCAAAGCTACCTCTGGTACCATGTAGGAATGACCTCATAAAATAACAATGAAACTAAGAGGATGAGACTCATAAAAAACATGATGTTTCCACATATAAGGTCTAATAAAAAGAACATAAAAAGCTCTGAGTGTAGCAACATCACATATTAACTCACCTTTGAAGGGCTTGATGGTATAGGACAGGTAGCATTGTTCACTAATGAAACTGTCTTTTCCGTTGCTCAACCAGCTAATGTTGTATGGTCGATGATGTGGCACTATTGATAGACTCAATCTCTTACTGGCCTCAATTGAGATAAGCTTTTCTTGTCTCCCACTATCGACAAAGAAATCTAATGGGGCCCCCTTCACCCACATCTATGAATGGAAGAGGAACTCCCTCCTCATGTTCCATTGATTCTTCTTGTTGGATATTTGTAATCGCCATGGTAGCATTGGTTTTCACATCAATAATTCACTTCCCTTTATCCTACTATAAATTCGAATCCAAGCCATATTTTGTTTCTATTTCTTCAATTTCAACTAGGAGTGTTTGTTTTGAGCAATATTCATCAATGTTGTGTTATGTGTTTTGTGGGACACACACACTTTCCAGTGCCCTTCTTTGACTTCAAATTACCCTTATTTGCTTATAACTTGGGTTGGTTGCCTTAAGGTTAGTTCTTCTGGCTCTATCTCTTATTTTTTGAATTAAGGTTTCTTTTATAGGCTTTTGTTGTGACAATTTTATGGACTTTAACACACGCTTATCCCTTTGCTGAAATTTACGTCCAAATTTGATAGCATATTGATAAGTGGATCTTAGTGAGATGTCCAAGAAACACATATATGTTTAAATGTACCTATACGGTTGCAATTATCTAGTGAAATTCACAACATCAAACTTTGAGAACATTGGTCACCACGACACTAGTTAGCAGATACTTTAGCCCGTTGTATTACATTGCAACATGACAAAACCAACTCAGTTATTGTCGTAAAGTAAATTCTTAAGGCAACATTTTCGGTTTAACTTAAACAAAGTTTACACTGAGATAAATGGAATTCATATTGTTTATCCTTTTCTAGTTACTATGTAGAATATAGTATAGAAAAAACGTTTCAAGTAGAAACTCCACCTATTCTCAAAACACATCTAAGGTTTCAAGTAAAAATTCCACCCATCCAGACTATAAATTAAATATTTCACATCTTCAACTTCATTGAATACCTCATCGTCTCCGGTCAAAACGATGAGAAGCTTATAAGCAATTCTATACAACATTCAATGCTATATATCAATCAATCTCCATAGCTCAATCAATATGGATTAGAAGCTTCACAAAGTTATCTTCTAATTGACATAACCGTGATCTTTATTTGTTAGCACTAGCGATAAGTACTAGCTTATTGAGGCTAGGGCCTCTTCATGATGGATGAACTTTATTTAGAAACTTATTTTAACTTAAAAATTATGGGTGTAATTATCTTAAGAAGATATGTTTATAATTAGTTGGAGACATCTTGTTTAGTTAAGGTATCTTTCATGTGATAGTTTTCTATTTGAAAGTTTGTAAAAAAAATTAACCATATTAAGGTTTGCTTTTGCTTAGATGCAATTGAGTCATTTTTTATTAGTTAAAGGTTAGTCTCAATTTTGGGTGATAGTTTAAATGTGGGTTTTTTTAACCAAAAAGAAGTTATAATAGTTAAGAGCATGTGTTTTCTCATAAGAGAGCACATATTCAAAATTGGAGGGGTAAAGTATGTATGCCTTTGTAGACTTAGTAGTCAAATCACTACACGAAGGTGGGTCCCTTGTCCCACAAACAACGGAGTTTCATAAACCAATTTGGTGTCTAGCTTGGCAGTGGCCTTAAAATTGGATAATAATAATAATAATAATTAATTTCACTATTTAATAATAAAAATGTAAGGATGTTTGAGTGATAGGCCACAATTTTTTTATCCCAAGTGATTTTGACATTTTAAATGCATGCTTTCTTAGCCAAAAGAAGGTTCATAATTAATTTCACTATTTAACATAGAGATGTAAGGAAGGTTCATAATTAGTTTCACTATTTAAAACTCAAAGATGTAAAGATCCCCAGATGAATTTTACAACTTAGATGCCTCTGCGTCGGGCTTTTCTTAGCCAAAGGAAGGTTCACAGTTAATTTCACTATTTAACACTCATAAATGTAAGGATGGCTCAATGATTTTTACAACTTAAATGCCCCCTAGGTTGTGCTTAGTAAAATATTTTTTTTATAGTTATATGATTCGTACTTAAGGTTCATGATTAATTTCACTATTTAACATTCAAATATGCAAAGGTCTTATTTCTAATTAATTGACATTTTGACTCCTTTTTTGGCTTAAATCTAAGGACACAATTCCTAATACTAGGTGTATTTCTCAATGTGTAAATGGATTTAACCCCTAAAAAAGTTTTACAACACTTGAATTGTTTAGATGATATATCTAAAAATTACAATTCCAACAATTCCCTATCATATTTTGGAGAAAATTGATTGGAAAAATATATAATAAAAAATAAAAACATAGAAGAGTTAGATTATGCTAGATCTTTACACCAATAGGCATGTATATTTTGGAAGAGAGCTTCTATAATTTTAATTTAATTATCAATAATTAGTAAGTGGACTGTAGAGATTTAACCTCCATACAATATTCTAGAATATTCTTACCAAGTATTAGTCATAGATCAAAGATTGAGTTTTATCTCCAAAGTAGATTTGCCATTTCCCCCCTTTTAATTAAATTGATTAATTAAAAAAATATATATTAACTTGTTTCATATGAACATGAGTTATAGTATTAGTATCCCATGCTTTGACGCAAAGTATTGTAACGAAACCTATTTACAAGCTAATAATGTCCATGGTAAAGTGGGGGTGAATCTCCATGACTAAGGATCTTGTTACATTTTTTTCTAGATATGTGTGTGTTTGTGTGTGTGTTTTTAACTCATATGTTTATTCATTTTATAACTATTATAGTGGTATAAATTAGATGACTTGTAAACACTGACATGCATTAATCTATGCTAGTCATCAAAACACTTACTTCATGATACATCACATGTTGCTTACATTAAAAAATCATAAAAACAAGTACAACCATATAAATTGAATGACTAGTAAATGTCTATTGGCATCAATCCATGATAACCATCATAATACTTATCCAAAGATATATCTCACCTTGCCTAGATTAAATTACTATTATTATTAATTATAAAATGAACTAATATATGAGTTAAAATATATTTTTAACCATGAGAATTCACCTCCACTTTACCATGGAAATTCTTAACTTGTAAATAGATTTTGTTACAATAACATAGGCCAATACCATGGCTTATCAATACTGCATATATGACAAATGTTAACATGGAATTTCCCTTAATTAATAAATTTGGGAAATTAATTAAAGGAGCATAACTAAATTGGAGATAAATCTTAACCATTGATATGTGTATACTAATATGAATATTTTGGTAATATTCCATGGAGATTAAATCTCCACCATCCACCTAATAATTACTAATAGTTAAATTAAAAATCTAGAAAGAAACAGACATGAGGTGTATTATTGCATAATTAGTTAAATTATAACTCTATTTTAAATTAATATAATCATTGCCCAATGAGGCTGTATATGTGGGTGAAATCGTATTGTTGGGATAAGCATAGGTGTACCACCTGGATGATTGTCATAATACTATGGCTATGGGTAGGTAATGCAGTTGCAATTGGATTATGTGTCATTTTGTGTATTAAGATTTTTTTCAGCTAGAGGAACATTTGTTGGTGGCATCTCGAGTTCAAGGCCCTGCTTTCCACCACATCCTCTGGTTTTGTTATCTCCTTTCAATAAGCATGGTGGGTGGTGTCTAGCAATGTAATTGCCTCGTTTTGTGGAGGAAATGAATTGGTGAGTAGTCATTGTTTGGTGAGTCATTTCTTATATTCCTTTGCAAATTATTTCATTCATTACTTATGGGGTTGATAGTTTTGTTAATGGTGTATTGTTTTGTTTCTTATGTTTTCTTAGATACTTTTATGGTGTCCTTTTGGTTGTGCTAGCTCTATTGTAATATTAGTAAGTTTCAATGTGTTTATCATTTGAGGTGACGACCTTCATTGCTTTGAGGCATTTGTTTGGTGGTTTTATTTTGGTCCCTTTGCGTCGTTCTTTGTGGCATTCATTATGAATAGTGTTATAAGTGGAAGGTTGGGCTGTCCTTTTGGATGTTTAGTGAATTTCTCAATTGTTTGGGCATGGACCCTATTTAGTGGTTTATTGGGGACAGAATTATTGTCTTCAGATCAGGTCTCTATGTATTTTTCCCTATCCCTTGGTCTCTTTCCTCAGGCGTTGTTCATCCTCTAGTTGTTCTCATTGTCTTTCCTCTTAGGTATTTATGGCTCCTCACTAATGTATGCGCAGTTGTCATGGAAAATGTTCTTTCACCGCATGGAGAGGGTCTCATCCTTTACAACCCTTATCATTCAGTTGCTTTAGATTTTGACTCAATCCCATTGGAGGTTCTTCATGAAATTTTATTTCTAGAGGACTTGGCGAGTGGTGACCATTCATATGCTTCAAACTCTGAAATGGATGGGGTTAATGTTATGTGGTTTCCAAACTTGGGTAATTTCCATAAGAGGTGGTTACATTTTCTCATTTATTTGGCCTTGAATCAACAAACCTCTACTTTTTTGTGGCTTCTGGTAAGGGAAAATCATATTGAGAACTATAACGTCTTCTCCTCTCTGGAGGATATCAAGTGTATGGTTTATAAAATTTGTTTCTATCTAAACAATGTTGATTCTCGCTTAGAAAAGGTGGAGTAGTTTCTGGTTTTGGATTCTGGTTGGGCGACCTCACAGATTCTACATGATCATAGTGGCACACTCTTGTTCTCTTCTCTTCAGAACTTGGGTAATTTCCATAAGAGGAGGTTACATTTTCTCAGTTATTTGGCCTTGAATCAACAAACCTCTACTTTTTTGTGGCTTCTGGTAAGGGAAAATCAGAATGAGAACTATAACGTCTTTTCCTCTCTGGAGGATATCAAGCATATGGTTTGTAAAATTTGTTTCTATCTAAACAATGTTGATTCTCGCTTAGAAAAGGTGGAGTAGTTTTTGGTTTTGGATTCTGGTTGGGGCGACCTCACAGATTCCGCATGATCATAGTGGCACACTCTTGTTCTCTTCTCTTCAGATCATCACTCTTCAATAGTGGATAAATGAAGATCATAGTGAGCTTCTGATTTCATGTTTTTTAGACCATTTTTCGAATAAACACAGTCTAGGTTATGTAGATTTTTTTGGTGACATCAGGTTTCGGCCTTGTCTCTATGTGTGTATGTGTGGTAGTGGAACTATAGCTCTTGTTTGCTAGGCTCTCAGTTGGCAGTTTATTATGACTACGTTGCTATGTATATTCCATTTCAATGCTTCCTTTACTCTCTGGTGCTCCTTTGGTTTTGCATGTTCTGGTTACTGTGGATATGTTTTGTGACTAATAATTGTATTTTTTATGGCTTTTATGTATTGGTGAGCTACTTCAATGGCTCTATAGTTAGTTTTTATCTACATTGTTCATGGTGGAGGGTAGTCTTTTAAGATTGTGCTTCTATGTTTGAGTATGGCCAACTCCTGGCATGTGTCTCTAATGTAATCACTAATGTATCTTATTTTTTTTTAATTGAAATCTATGTTATTTATTTACACATGTAAAAAAATTCTTCACCATGGAGATTGTTCATTTGTAAATAAGCATTATTACAATAGCATGGCTTACCAATACCACATGCCAAAAAAACTATAAGTTATCATTCTATGCTAAGCATCAAAACACTTCATGATACATTTCATGTTTCTTAAGGTAAAAAAAACATAAAAAATAATTAAATTATAACCCTATTTTAAATTAATAATATTTTTTTGTAAGCTAAAGTAGGACCCTTGTTTTTCTATTTAACCAGGTTGAAATAAGTACAAGAATTTGGTGGCCTCAACCCACCCAGAAGGGAAACTGGTCTGTTGGCTACCTTAAGTCTTTATAAGCCGACCAGTAGCAAAAGAGAATAAGTCTGCATATCCATGCCAGATAAACTTCACTACCAAAATTACTAATCTGGTTTCCTACCATCATTAGAAACTATAAACAAAAAAAGGAGAGCTTGTTCTCAAAGAACTAACAAGGAAAACCATTGGAACAATTAGAAGGATTAATCTACCATGATTTCAGGTGGAGTGCCTTCGTCTCTTGCCGCTGGAGCTAGCTTCTCAGCTGTTGTTGAATTTCCTCCAACTTACTGTCCTGCATGAGCATAGTGGTTTGGAGATTTTTCATTTCTCGCCTTAAATTGGGTATGCCCTGAACCATCTCTGCCATTTCCACTGTAACCTACTCCATTGCCTTTGCCAGTAATCGCTTCAACACCCAATATACATGTAAAGCCTGCTTATATAAGGACAGGCGACCCCTAGTATTTCCCAGGTCAGGGATAAGGTTACCCCAGTCTTCCATCTCTGGTTCCGAATCTTCTTGCATTGCATTTGCTTCTAGTTCTTGAATAAGCCTGCGGATATCGGCATCAATTTCTTCGTTGTAGCCTTTTTCTGCCTCCTGCACCATATATCTCATGGTTTTCCGGCCTCTTCTCTGACATACTAGAGAGGGGGGTCTTAATTCCTGTCTGTCGGATTGTCGAGTTCTTCCTCTGCCCCTATGCCCTCTTCCGCAGCCTGGGTGAGCTGGTTTGTTCCTGGCAGCTGCCTGACTCCCCTACCCAATAGTGAAATATGCGCTCACTATGCATTCCTCACTTCCAGGCTCCTTGGCTTTCAATTCCAAATTCATTCCCTCCCATTGCTGCTCTTTTTCATAAGTTTTGACCTTCCCCGCCCCTCCTTTCCTGGAATGAAATTGATAAATGTGCTCGGGGGTCTTCTCTTCCTCCCAAACCATCTTTTTTTCCATCTCCAACTGCCCCTGATCAATATCTAACCGTGATCCTTGCATGCATTTGTTCTGACCTATCCGGCTCCCTGCCTTGCTAGATTCAACCCCAGCCTTTCCCATTCTCCTGCCCCCTGTCTTCTGAATGGTAGTAACATGGAAGAATTCCACATCCCTTTCCCTTCGTTTACCTTCTGCAGCGGCTAGCCCTCTTCCCTTTTCCTTAATATTGCTGGAGATTACAGAGAAAGCAATGGATGGTTTTATGAGTACATACCCCTTTCTATAACGAGTTGCAGAGAGTATCGGCCCGTCTCGAGCTCCCTTCGTCTCCTTCTTTTGCAGCATGCTAGCTTCAAATATGCCCTTCCCTACCCTTATTATTCTTCTGCCACCTACCTGATGTCCCATCGTCTGTTCATTGTCGTTCCTTCCTCCTTCTTCCTCCACTTCTCTAACGCCTCCACACCTCGGGATTATATCTTGCCTGCAGGCCGTCCCGACATCCTGTGGAATTATTATGTTGAGTTGTGGCCTACATTGCCACCTTCCTACCTTCATAATATTTTCACATGTTGCCACCTCGTCCACCCCGATCAGGGGGTAAATTAATAATATTATTATTAATTATAAAAATAGTTAATATATAAGTTAAACATATATAATTTATAATAAAAAAAACATCAAACATAATTCACTATTAACAAAAACAAGTAATATGGGGTGATTTTGACTACTTAGATGTGGGCTTTTTGACCCAAAGAAAAATTCATAATTAATTTCACTATTTAACACTCAAAATGTAAATATTCCTTGGTGATAGGTCACACTTCCTTATCCCCGAGTTCTTTTGATAGGATGTAGTCTAACTTATAGACGAAATAGTCTTTTCCTTTTCAAGCAAGATTGTGATTTTGCGTTGTTTAAAATACATTTTTGAATGTGTAAATGGATTCGATACCCTAAACAAAAACAAAAAAACAAAAAACAACAAAAGAAAACAAAAAAAACCAACATGGGGCACTAGAACTCTATAGATCAAACAACTAAAACTTAAGTTTTTAAAAATATTTACCTTATTTTAGTTAAAATTAATTGGAAAAAATGTCATGACAAAGGACATTTCGTCTAAAAGTAACAAAAGAAGCCATGAAAAAGACCATTAAATAACTTAAATCAACACTTTCTCAACTAACGGAAGATTCATATAATTAATTTCAATATTTAACACTTAGATATATAAAAAAGGTTCATAATTAATTTCAATATTTAACACTCAAAGAAATAAGGATGAGGGGATGGCTTTTACAACTTAAATGCCTCTAAGTTGGCCTTTTCTTAGCCCAAAGGTGGGGTTCATAATAAATTTCATAACACTCATAGATGTAAGGACCCCTTAATTAGTTTTACAACTTAAAGGCCCTAGTTTAAACTTAGTAAAATACTATTCTATAAGCTATATGATATGATTGGAACTTAAGGTTCATAATTAATTTTATTATTTAACACTCAAAGATGCAAAGGTTTTAAGTCTAATGGATTGACATTATGGGCCTAAAATCCGACAACTATTAATTAGATAAATTAATATGTGACTTATTGGCATCGACTTAATAAATTAATATGTGACTTATTGGCATCGACTATCCGAGGCATTAGTGCTCGTCAAATCGTCGTTGGAATTCGTCGAATAGTCGATAGTTTAGTACCCATCGGATATTCGATGGTGCAAATGTTGATTATCCGACCAAAAAAAAGGCTGAAATGGTCAGTTTTACGATCATATAACCGACGCACAAAACGTCGAATATTTGAGAGGTATCACACCAGTTTTTCGTTGGATATTTGACCCATAGTTAGTTTTCTCCAATCGGAAAAAATGGCATTTAGGCGTCGAGTAACCGACGACATAGGTAAATTATATGTCATGAGTGTTATTGCTCTTATGTTGCCTTCCGTTGGTCTTGACCAACTCGTTCAATGTATACGCATCACCAACATCAAGTTGAATTAGTTCGATAGGAGGTTTGAATATCAAACATGTCATTTTGTCAGTTTGGGGTAGGCCAATGGTGACGCATCAGATATTCAACAGATAAGAGTTATGTCTAACTGGAGTGTCATATGACCGATGCTTCTATCTGTCAGTGGTTGCATCGAATTTGACAAGTACGTCAACCAATGGGCATCGAATATTTGACTCCCATCCTTTGTTGACGAATATTTGATAGAATTATATATATTATATAATTATATATATATATATATATAATTTTGAGTTCTTTGGTTACAGGGTGGAAAGTAACGGGTTGTTCATAGGGTAAGTGTTGTACCAACCAATTAAGCATTCATTAAACAAGAAGCAAGTGTTTTCAAAAGCCTATCTTAGGTCTGAAGTCTGTCCATCCAACAAGGTTATCTGACCACCCACACCACATAATCCGAGCCACCATCCGACAGTGCAATGCCACAGGAGCATGGTACTACAAGTATTCCCTTCGCTAATCAATGATCCATCCATCTGATGCTTTATGAGATCAGGTCATGGGCATCATTCCCTTGACTAGGATGTAGTAGTAAAGAAAGTAAATAACATAGGGAGAATATGCTTGTAAGTAGTAAAGAATGTGCCTATTAAGACTAAGATTCCTTAAGATTCCTAAGATTCCTAAAGTAAAGTGCGATAAAAAAATTTGTGGCTAGATTTATTTGGGCATTATATGCTTCCTATAAATATTTGTTGATCCCATCCAACTTCTCTGGCCCATAATTGAGTTGTTATCTATCTAATAGTTGTTCAACTATGCAAAACTTTTATGAGTGGTTTTTCTTTGTGTTGTTTTGCTTTATCTCACATATGTGCAATTAAAAGTAACCACATTATCATTCACATCTACCCTCCAAAAGGGATAAAAATTGCTAAAACACATAACTTCTAACAGTTTTATGCTTTTGGAATGATAGTTTTTTAAGTTGAAGCTCATTGAAGAATGGATTCAAATTTTCCTCAAATTTATTAACAATCTTGCTTTCAACTTTTCCTCCCATGCTATTTTGAACACCTATATATTCAGTGAGAGCTTCTTACTCTACATCTGCCTTCTTTTCAATTGCATGGAGGTTGTCTTCCATTGTTTTGTTAGTGGATATTCTCATCAAAAACTCTTCAATCACTTTATCATGTTCTTGATCATCAACTACTCCTCGATCACATATTTCTTCATGAGCAGTTCCAACTGCTTCATATCTTGTTGCAACAGTGGCAACATCAGCCTTCAATGTTTCATCAAATATTTAAAACATTCCAATGTTTAAATATTTAAAAATATTCCTAGGATTCTGTTTTTACGATGGATCCTTTTGGGATGACATGTTTTTATAGATAATCTTAACTATCATTTTCCAAAAAATATTTTAATTATTTTAAAAGTTAAACACTATAAATTATTATGGTCAATGCAAAATCAACACTAGTTAATAATTAAGTAGTTCTATGAGTTGACCAAAAAAAAAATTTGTAAATTTGGCAGGACTACATCAAGGATTATGTCCAATATATCACCAATTTCTAACAGCTAATTGAACCAGTAACTCCATCCAGTAACTTCCATCTTATTCATTGGTTTAATCCAAAAACTTAATTTTAAATAATAAAAAAATAAAAAATAATATTTTTATATTTAAAAAGTGTTATAAAAAATAAAACTTATAACCGAACCACATTCCACTGTTAATCTTTTATTTTTATTTTTTAAAAAAACAGTGAATTTCTGTATTTATAAAAAATTATATTTAAAAAAAAAACAAAATTAGATAAAAAGAATTACAACAAAATAGTCTATTATACTTTAAAAAAAATGAATTCTTAATTATAGGGAGATGGTTAAATTTATAATGAATATGGAAGTATAAAAGAAAAATAATAAATAAATTATTATTTTGGTAGAAATAATAGTTTATAGTTGATTAGGGCAGTATAATAAAAAATAATAAAAAATTTTGATAAAAATTTGCGTTAAACTATGTATTTTTAGATTTTTCCTATATAAAATTTTATACTGTCCAAAGAACTCAAATTCAAATTTAATAACTATGTTAAAAGTAGATAGATATAACAATAGTCTAAAGAACTCAAATTCAAATTTAGTAACTATGTTAAAAATAGATAGATATAATATAAGACTATTATTAGAATTGAATAGGAGAGAAAAGATCACCTGGCCAATTTCTATCTCTCGTTTGATGGTAGAGATTTGCTATCTCAAGACTTATGGGTGGAGGACCTCTGCTTGTCAGATGAGGTGCAAACTTGTTCAGCTTCCTGAATTTAAGTTGATTGTAGATTTTCCTAATATTAGGGAATCAGATGAATTTAGGGGAGGTCAATTTTCATGTCCGTCTAATTTCCAAATATTCTAAAAATCTGCAGTCTACTTAAAAATGCCAATCGAGCCCACCCCATATCAAGCCCCATGAAAATCCACACTCGAAATACTCCCACGTTCATAGCAAAGTTGAGTATATCAGACTCCATGGCAGTGACTGATCCCTCGGGAGGATAGGTGCCAGTAAAAAACGTGTAGCTTGATATGAATTTTTCTTTTGCTTCAGAAACCTTCACAAAACTACCCTCTGGCAATAATAATAATATCAACTGCAACAACCATAACAATAACAGAAAAACGCAGTGGCGTGGACATTTTGATCAGTGCATAATAACAGATTTTGTGTTCTGGTTAGGAGCTCGCGATGCAGAAATTCAAGAGAGAGCATAACATTTTATAGAACTTGGCCTAACTGGAATATTCTCTGTCATTCTTTGAGCTCTAAACATGCTTACCTTCGCTATAACAGGGCGGGTGGCTTCTGGGCCAACAAGTTTCACGAACAAATTCCTGGTAAAGTTGCATCAAATTTATAATCAGAAAGAAAAGAAAAGGATTGAATGCTCCTTATGCCACGCCATTCTAAAATCTGATAAATTCGGGCATCGCTCTCACCTTTGTTTGCTTAATTTGACTACGTTATATTTACTTGTTTGGAAAGCAATTAGATATATTTCATCGTTTTCATCACAACCCACCAACTTCTAAAATCGCCCAATGCCGAAAGGTTGAGCCACGTGAACTTTGTGATAGTGAACCACGCAATTGACCTAGACACAATATATCTATTTCTATCTCATCTCTAAAGTAAAAATAGATAAAGTAAAAATACCATGCTGTAGATAATTTATTTAATTAATTATTATTTTAA
>APFE030347784.1:32222-73786 GCA_000404065.3 Pinus taeda
ATTAAATTTATATTATCAGAATTTTAATTGCTGAAGTTTTGTTTACATAAATTTTCTTAACAAAACACCCTTTGCCAGAGCCAGTGGATTCACAAAATCATACAAAACACCAATTCCCAAAGCTAGTGAATTCACAAAATCATACTTACAAAAATAAACTATTTCTAAATTCAAAGTTAATATGTGTACCCTGGTTATTTAAAGTTACTATGGTTGTGCACCGGTTATTAGTCTAGTGGGTACAGGACACAAACCCTCCTGCAGGGCGTGAGTTACTGATGATAATGTAAATAGCTTCTGGCAATGCGCCCGTTAGCCCCGAGCGGATAAAATCCACCAGGTATGGACTCATTTCCAGTCCCATACAAAACTCTCAAGATTTCCCTAGGCGTTCTACTGTATGCCAAGGAGTTTGGATCTGCAGATAAAATGTTGCCGCTTACTCTTCCTTCAGCTCCCAGCTCCTTGGGAACTATTATTCCTTCATCTACAATTCCCGTCCTGCCCAGGCAGTTCCGGAGATCCGATATCTTCCCTGTCATCTCTGCAACTGTTATTGCATATGGATAGACCTCCCAATTCCTTCTCTCGTATAGCCAGTACCGTATCACTGCATCCTGCCCGGCTTCCACTCCTAGAAGACCTGCCAGAAGCTGCACAGACCTCAAAGAAAAATAAGCAAGAAAACAGTTTGAAAGACCAGCTTGGTTTGGGGATTTGCAGCTTCGAGGAATCAAAGGGTTAATCAATTGATTTCTCTCTTAACCCAATTATCTATTTCAAAATATTTTCGAAATCAACCATTAATAAGTTCAAAAAGTTAATTGGGCAGAGGGGGAATTTCAAATCCAAACTTTGAAACCAGAAACAATGAATAAGTTACTTAATTGATTTTTCTTCCAACTTGATCTTAGGTTTCAAAATATTCTTAAAATGGATTAATAAATTCATAAACTTAATTAAACATAATGAGAATTTTGAATTCTGAAACCAAAAACAAAAATGGTTTATGAGGCACAATACTTGTTAAGGTTTTTTTAATACTAAGTGGACTATTCTAAAATCATGAGAAATTAGTCAGTTACTACTACTTCTCATAGAAATGATCATAGATGAATGAAATACTTCCCAGTTGAATTCCAAAATAATATCTAAAATATAATACATTGTTAAAACCCTCCATACTTAAAATAGAAGAAAAAATAAAAACAATTGATTTCTCTCCTAACTAAAAATTTTGAACTCAAACTTTGAAATCAAAAACAAAGAAAAATTCAATAAATTTATTTCTCTCCTAACCTCATCATAAATTTCAAAATATTCTCAAAATTGATTAAAAAAGTTCAAAAACCTAATTAAGCATAGTGGGGATTTCGAACTCAAACTTTGAAACCAGAAGCAAAGGAGTTGAAGCCTTACTCGTTTAGCAGTGTGTGAAGTTATATTGGGATTGCCCCCAACATAGCCTGTAAGGCCCACATAAGGAATGCAGTACATGGCAATGACATAATTGAGAGAATTGGCGTAGGGATTGAACGGAGGATTCAAGCAATGTCCCAAGGCTTCATCAAAGAATTTCGCCCAAGCTCTCACTCCCAGATCTAGCTGAGGTCGTGGAATTGGGTCTTCAATAGTCTCCCTAATTGCCCTGCCATGGAAATTACAATAAGGTTCATCATCAACCTAAATAATATAATAACAATCTAATTGAGTTCAGGTGTGGTTAGAAGTTTTGGAGTTTCAGATGGAATTTTTAGCAAATTTTGATATTTTGTTATTGAAAGTATGTTTTTCTTGTATAAATAGATTTAATATTATAAAAAATTTGAGGCATTTTAGTTTTACAAATTACATTTTACCAAATTAAATCAAAAAAATATGTTTAGAAAAACTAAAAAACATTTAATCCATAAACAATCACATTAAATTTTGAAATTATTTTTTTCCAAAAACTCATGGTAATTGAACACAATATTAACAGCTTTAATAAGCCCATGGACCCAATCTTTATGATAGAAATGGATGGTTGGATTGTTTATTGAGATTGTAAAATGTACAAAGGTATTATGCTTATAAGGCAAATAATAATTTTAACTTTTACAGAAATTCATAGTAATTGAACACAACAGTAACAATTTTAATAAGCCAATGGATCCAATCATCATGATAGAAATGGATGGTTGGACTGTTTATTGAAATTGTAAAATTTACAAAGCTATTAAGTTCGTAAGGCAAATAATCAAACTGAATTTTGTCAAGTTTTAAAATAAAATATTATTTATTAATTATATTAAAATGAATATTTAAGATTCTAAAACTATTTAAGTAAAACGTTAATTCTAATATTATAAATAATAAAAAAAAAAAAATAAATTCTATCTATTAAAATCTCCAGACACATAAAATTACAATAAAAAGTAATATAAAAAATAACCTACTATAATATATGGATATAATTAAGTTATATTATTTATGTTGGGTTGCTAATTATAAGTTGATGGGTGCTTTTATTTAACATTGAATGATAACAATTATTAATTTTTATAAAGATAAGGATGTGAAAAAACATTTTTAAAATGAATTGAATAACGAATCTAAAACAATTTCTCCATTAAAAAAAAATGAAATGAAAAAATATGAATATGATGAACTTTTTAAAGAATCTGATTTTGTAAAATGAATATAAAAATGAATTGAAAGTTTGATGTGAAACAAAAATTTTATGAAAAATTATAAAGATTGAATGATTGAATTTGATATTTATCATTATTATTATACACGTCAAGTAGTATGTAATAAGAAGTAGAGATTGATTTAACGATTGCACTTTGAGTGAGCTAATTAAGAACACGTGCTTCTTTCAATGAGCTAATTAAGAACATGTGCTTTTTCCTATGAAATTATAGGTTTAAATCCATAGGGATAGAGTATGGATATTTTAGTGGATTTTAGCAATCAAATCACTCTTGTCCCATAAACAAGTGTGTGTCCATTGTCTATAAACAAGGGGATCTCATAAATTAATTTGGTATCTATTTTATAAACAAGGGTTGTCTTCATTATTTGGTAAACAAGAGGGTGTTAGATACTAATTTAGTCTCTAACTTACAATAAAATCTCATACACCAATTTGATGTCTAACTTAATCATTAGTTTAAAAATAAATATAATGCTAAGAATATAACTATTATTAACTTAATCATTAGTTTAAAAATAGATAGAATACTAAGAATATGACTATTATTAAGATAATATCTCCATTTCTATATACCAATTTAATTTCTAACTTAATGAGAATTTTAAAAATAAATAAATACCAAAAATATAATTGAGAAAAAACTTTGGATAATAATCACGAAGTTTAGTCAATCAGTTTCCAATCATCCTATGTGATTCATAGTGATAAAATGAACCAAATTGGATAATTCGCAAAAAAAAATTCTCTATATAATTATTACCAAAAAAAAATCAATTATCTAATACAAATCACAAAAACCAAAATTCAGAAACAAAAAAAAAAAACTATTAAGATTAAATAAAATTGAACACTTCACCTGATATGGCCAATTTCCTGGAGGCCGAATTGAAACACAATATCTCTGGTTTGATAGTCCAAATTTGCTATCTCAAGACCTATGGGTGGAGGGCCTCCGCCTGTCAGATAAGGTGCAAATTTGTCCAGCCCCACCCCATATAAAGACCCCACGAAGAATTCACACTCGAAATACTCCACGTTCAGAGCAAAGTTGAGTATATCAGAGTCCATAGCAGTGACGGGCCCCTCGGGATGATAGGTGCCAGTAGAAAAAGTGTAATCTGGTGGTGAACATGATATGAATTTTTCTTTTGATTCAGAAACCTTCGCAAAACTACCCTCTGGCAATAATAACAATAACAACTGCAACAACCATAACAATAACAGAAAACGCAGTAGCGTGGACATTCTGATCAGTACGTAATACTATGTTCTGGTTAGGAGCTCGGATGCAGAAATTCAAGAGAGAGCATAACATTTTATAGAACTTGGCCTCACTGGAATATTCGCTGTCACATTATTTGAGCCGTAAAACATGCTTCCCTTCGCTATAACAGGGCGGGTGGCTTCTGGGCTAACAATTTTCACGAACAAATTCTTCCTAAACTCGCATTAAAATTATAATCAGAAAGTAGAACAACTGATTGAATGGTCCTCTTATCCCACGCCATTCTAAAATCTGATAAATTCGGGCCTCGCTCTCAAATTATAATCAGAAAGAAGAACAACTGATTGAATGGTCCTCTTATCCCACGCCATTCTAAAATCTGATAAATTCGGGCATCGCTCTCACCTTGATTTGCTTAATGTGACTAACGTGTGTTATGTTTACTTGTTTGGAAAGAAATTACACATATTTCATTGTTTTCTTCACCACCACCAACTCCTAAAATCGTTCACTGCCGACTGGTCTGGCCACCTGAACTCTATAATAATGAACCAGCACCCAAGAATCCATATTCATAACGAAATTGACTCAGCCACAATATCCCAACAGACTTCCTGATATCAGAGTGGGATATTTGTCACTCCAAGAGTCTCCAAGTGTGACATATCTATCATTCAAAGAGTTTCTAAGTGTGTTATATCTGCCATTCAAGGAGTGGAGTTGTGTTTTTTTGTTTTTTCTGTTTTTGAGAGTGTAAAATATCTGTCATTCAAAAGAAAAGGTGTCAAGTAAGCGATATTTTATTTTTTTATGTGAAGCTTTTTTAATTTTAAGTGGGAAAATCTAACCTAATTGATTAATCTATTAGTGGGAAGTGTTATTTTTAAATGTTATTGACTAATGTTGATGGATACATAACGTTATAAAAGGCAAAACCATACTAGTTAAAATTCCTGGTTAGTTGTCTTTTTACTTTTATCAAATATTTTTATAATTTGGGAAGTGTTATTTTTAAATGTTATTCACTAATGTTGATGGATATGCAAAACCATACTAGTTAAAATTCCTGGTTAGTTGTCTTTTTACTTTTATCAAATATTTTTAAAATTATAAATGTCTAATATGTTTAGACGAACTTTTAGTCAAACAAATACAATTAAGTATAAGATTTTCTATTCAAAAAATATTTTTTTTTATTTAATTTTTATTTCCTAGAAATTTGTTAAAATTCCCAAAAAAAAAAAAAAAAAAAAAAAAAAATATATTTTGTATATAAGACTTAATAATTAACAATTTTAATTAACTTTTAATAATTAAATTACATGATATGAAAGTCAAATTCAAAATTGAACATTAACTTATAATTGATGTCAAAAGTCAAGAATATTATTGAATTGAGGCTTTTGTGATCTATAACAAGTTTATGGAACAAGATGAAAAACCAGACCATGGCAATAAATTAAATAGAGAGACGATCATTCAAACGGCTAGAAAGAAAACAACTAATTTTGGCAAAAGAAACTACTACAATTGACTAGACTACACTGGATCAAGAGTTGGGGAAAGTTTATTAATTAGTTAGTTAATTAATTATTTGGTTAATTTATTAGATTTAATTATTTTTATTCAATTTTATACATAACTAAGTATATCCATTAATAATTAACTAAAATCATTCATAAACTTAAATTAAAAACATTAAAAAAATTATTCTCTTTTCAATTTCAAACTAAATAAACTATATGTGAAAACTTATTATTATCGCATAAATTAAGGTGAAATTAAAAGTTTATTAATTAAATAATTAATTAGTTAAATTAAATTAGTTAACTTGTTTCCATGTTATTTATTTAAATAAATTTATATAAATACACATATAATGAAGGATTATGGGATAAAGCTACAAAAATATATATACGATGTTTATTAAATAATTAAATAAATAGAAATTTGTTTATAATTATATTGTTTTCATTTAAATGGATGAGTTACTAAAACTATTGTGAGATAAAATGGATTAAATGTGTATCAAATAATCAGTTAATTAGTTAATATTTTTAATTAAATTTATATAATTTAAATATAACTTGCTTATAATTCTTATGTTTATAAATATATTTTGATATTATTATCCCCAAAAACATTTCTATTAAAGAATATTATCTAAACAATAAAATTTACTTTACTTAGAAAAAAAAAAGAGTAAAAACTATAATATTTAAGAAAATGAATTCATTATTTCAAACATGGCATTTTAATGAAACCGCAAGTTGGAATTTAAACTTAACCATTTACCAATAAAGGAATGTCATATGGTCCAATTATCTGCTAAAAATAATTCCAACTTAACCATTTATCGTTAAAGGAATGTAGTATATGGTCCAATTATTTGCTAAAAATGATATATATGATCCAATTATCTACAATTTAGCTTTAATCAAATTAGGGATTGAGTGCAATCATTCATAACATAAGACAGGGAGTGTTTGAGGTTGGATCTCATAAAATGATATCATTATTTATAGTGGATATTTTCATGGATTCCACAAGTTGGGGATTTGACATTGCATGGCCTCGGTTCTTCATGGAGTACTGATTCATCATGCATTTTACCTTGGTCTTCCCACTTACCCCATGAATATACATGGTCCCCCTTATACCTTCTCAGTTGAACACAACATAATATTCAACAATAACACAAAGTTTGAGTTGGGAAGGGTGGTGTAGCTTGCGAACATAAGATTTTCAAAGTATAATTTTTCATCTCTAGTGTTGCTCCTTTGCCAACAGACATAAACAGTACCACAGTGGAGTCATGTATGGACACAAACATTTCTTCGTTGCCAACGAGCTTGGACAGTACCCCGACAAAGTTGCTTGCTACACCTTTCTGTGCAGGAAGCCTTTCTCTTTTTTTTCCTTTATTTATTTATTTTAAAGAGATATGTGCATCATAACTTATTTATTTTGGGGCAGAAGAGGGATCCTGACTTATTGAGAGAATGAGAGGTTGTTCCTTCAGAGAAGCATGTGGAAACCACTGATTTATGTTTGCTCGTATAGATTTTTTCCCTTCTCCGCTTTTAGTAGTTGGATAAGCATGAAAACACTTAAACATAAATATTGAGTGTAGGAATGAGGTTTCCAAAATAGACATGGGTTCATGGTTGGACAAAAACTCTCCTTACGGGCGGATCATATTTTCCATCAAAACTTCATTGACCAAAAGTTATAACCAACACAAGGAAGATGGATAGAAGGCTAACTAATTGTTGAAGTGTCACAAGTCTGTTTTATTTTGACCACACACATACTTAAAAGCCACAACATGTACATGCACAACACTTATTCTCATGACAAAAACCAAAACAAAACTAAATCAAACAAACAAACAAAAACAAGAAAATATTATGTACATAGTGTAGGGAACAGTCTGATACCTTCATTGAAAATAGTGTTTGAAGTCTTGGTAACTAACAGGGAGAGGTTCAATCTTCCCATCAAGTGATTGAAGGCGATAAGTGTACTAGCCAAGCATTTTGTGCATTGTGAATGGCCCAATCCACAAGGAGTGAAACTTAGTGTGTTTGTCTTTTCCCTCATGGTTTTTATCCCACTTTAAGACTAAGTCACCCACACTAAAGTTTTTCTTCCCTGTAGACTTCTTGTCGAACCACCTCTTGATATGATTTTGGTGAAGTGAAATTTTTATTTTTCTTTCAACCTTTCTTCCTATATCTTGCCAAGGGTGTCCATCCTATGCTACACTGATAAAAATTGCTTGCCTTGGGATTCTTGTGAGAGTTGGAGGGTAGGAAAGTAGATGTTGGACAAGAGGATGGCTTATTTTATGTATGCCAGGAAGTAAGTGTAGGTGTTTAGGGAAGGCTTCGGCATGACTCGGTCAACCCATGAGGAATTTACCAAAGCGGAGTGCCACTTTCACTGCTCAGAGAATAGGGTCCTTTTGATAATGCAGATTAGGTTCTTATTTGTGGATTCAGCAAAACCATTCCCCTATGGATAATAATTAGCTAAATGTTTCAATACAATGCCATTTTCCAATGAAAATTTTTAAAGTCTTAGCGATGAGAAGTATGTTGCATTGTCAAAAACATGTGAAGTAGGAATGTCAAACCTGGAAATGATGTTCTACTACAGAAAGCTAATGACTTCCTGATCATTCACCTATTTGAGAGGAACTGCTTTTTTCCACCGCGTGAAGTGATTTGTGGTAGTAAGGATGTAGTGGTGTTGCTTTGATGAATGTGGAAAAATTTCCCCAATAATATCCAAGCCCCACTGTTGAAAAGGTTCTTCCACTGCAATGGACTGAAATGGGGCAGTTGACTTCTTGTTTCTGTCAGCACACTTCTTATTGGACGGACACTTGCAAGCGTAAGCCTGAGCATCTCTAAATATTGTAAGTTAATAATAGCTGGCCCACATAACATTATGTGTCGTTCTATTGCCTGCAAAGTGACCCCCAGTTGGTTCATCATGGAGATCACCTAATACCTTTTCTTAATTATGTACTTCCAAACACCTGAGTAGTATTTCGTTGAGGTGCTTTCTGAATAGCACCCCGTGCACCAACTCATAGGATAATGCTTTAAGTTTGAGTTCCCTCTCCTACCATCTAGAGAAGTGGGAGGGCATTATGTCGTGCTCAAGGTATTAGCGCACATGAGCATACCAAGAGCTTGTGCTAGTAGTGGGAGAGGTTCGCTTGATGTCGTACATCTCAATTTCTTGCTCCCATCCTGAAAGATCTTATGCTTCTTCTTGCGTGTTCATTGCTTATGTTGCTAGTGAACAAATACCATGGACCTTAATAATTGTTTGAACTGTCTTGATCTCTAGATCATATTCCTGCAACCCAGTTATCCAATTCGCTCTCCTTTCACCCAGATCTTGTTGAATGAGCAATGATCTGACTATTGGGTGTGGAACAAAGATAATTTAATGATTCTTAAATATATAGGGTTGAAATTTATTTACCACCTTTTATACTACGTAATATTTTTTTATCCACAGCGGGGTAGTTAAGTTTTGGTCCTTGAAAACTTGCGCTCATGAAGGAGATAGTTTGCTTGTTGTTCAGTTCATCCTTTTGGGTGAGTACAACAGCAAGAGAAGTGTGAGAAGAAAAAGTGTAGAGCAAGAAATCTTTATTGAAGTCTAGGTTGTACAATGTGGGTGCTTCTACTATAGCCTTCTTAATACAAGAAACACAACATTTTCCTTTTTATCCCATTTATAAATTGCATCCTTCTTCATCGTCTCCTGTATCGGTTTAATAATCTGGGCATAGTTGGAGATGAACTTGTGGAGGAAATTGATTTTCCCCAGGAAGGATTGCATAACCTTCTTATTCACTAGGAAGGGAATCTACATGATTGTTTTGACCCTATCCAGGTCTACCTTAATCCCACTTTTGGAAATAATGTGGCTGAAGAGATTACCCTCAAACATTGCGAAGATACTTTTCTTGAGATTTAAGAATATCCCATACTTGCGACATCTTTTGAAAGAATTCATTAAGTGGCATATGTGGTATGGCCTCTATTTGGAAAACTTTGTTACGTCATCAAGATAGACAACTACGCTTCATCCAATCACTCCACAGAAAGTGATGCCCGTAGCACGTTGAAATGTTGCACCAACGTTGATTAACCCAAAGGGCATTCGCCTAAATGCAAATGTGCCCCACTTCATGTGGAAGGTGGTCTTAAGTATGGCAGGCTCTAAAACCAGAACCTTGCTGTATCCTAAGTAACCATCTAATAGAAAAAACATTTATGAACCCGATATTTTTTTCAATATTTGTTCCATGGATGGAACGAGGTAGTTTTCCTTATCCAAGGCATGATTGATATTTCGAAAATTGACATGCAAGAAAATTTCCCTGGAATTCTTCCTCATTGGGATCAAATTTGACACCCACATCGAGTGTCGCGCTCTATATATGATCTGGGGATCTAGCGGTTTCCTTAACTCTTTGTGAATAAGATGCTCAAGTGTTGGGTGTACTTTCCTCAATTCTGTTGGAATGGATTGGCCCCTTCTTTTATTGGTATCACATGATGGATGATTCACGTGTCGTATGTTTTAAGCTCATCGTACATCCACACGAACACATCTTGGTACTACTTGAATAAGTGGATAAAGGCTTGTCGCTCTTGTGGTTTACAGTAAGTACCAAGATTAACATACTTCAAATCCTTTTCTGTTCCCAAGTTAATTTTCTCGTGCGGTAGTGTGTTAATGTGGATCTTGGCATTAACAAGTCCCCATAAGCGATTTTATAGGTCATAGAGATTCTCCAATGATACCACACCCTTTGGGATGAGATTCTCTTTACTTGCACTAGGTGCATCTTGCAATTCCTTTTCGTGCTCATCCTCATCAATCATTGCATCTTTGAAAACATCAGTGTTCACCATGAAGTACAGTATTTGTTGGTCATCATCAAAAATGTGTAAATTAGTGATATTATTAGGGACGAATGGCTTATAAAGAATTTCAACAGAAAATTCGTCCCTCAATGGTGACAACCTAACAACGGAATTTGCAAATGCATTTGCAGTTGCGTTACGAATTCCTGACACATAAATGATATTAAAAGCTTGGAAATGTGAAATCAAATGCCATACCTCTTGTTGATAGCTTCTAAGATGATGTGACACACGATGTATGGTATTGCATACCTATCACACCACAATTTCTATCTCACCTACTGCTTTCAAGATGGCAACCTTGAGGTCAATGCCTCTTTGTAAGATGAAGATGAGTGCTTCATTTTCTACAGTGTTGTTCGTGCACTCAAATTCCAAGTGGCTAGAGATAAAATGCTTTTTATGTATTGGGTTTATTAAAACACAACCATCTACAAATCCCTCCTGCGTTTCCAAACCATCGAAGTACAAATTCCACATATCATATTTATAGGGATTGGCAACTACACTAATATTATTATTACTATTACTAGCTATACAAAGGTCATTTTCAATAGTTAGAATAGGAAGGAGCTCCAACTATGTATCTGGTGGGACTAGGGAGGGTTGTGAAAAATAGCACCCTAGTTGGGTTTCCAAGAAGCAATTACCAAAAATTAGTTTTACGAAAGCCATCGGTTCATTATGTTCGTTCAAGGGAGTGACAGTGTGTTTCATGTATCTTTTTGAATCCACCTGGATCTTGTTATTTCTCCCTTATACGGAATCCATAAATGTGACCAGTCAGTAGCAAAGTAGCCTTATAGCTTGTTGGACCAACCTCTTCTCAACAACACTCCATATGCTTCCAGGATGTCCACAATCACTATGTTGATACTGTTGTAACATGCATTTTTGTTACCTGTAGTATTCATTTTTCATTCAAGAATCACTTGAAAATATTTCAAAAAAAAGATAAAAGCAAGATGTAGAAGTGATAATGGCATAGCGGAATCGCTAAAAGAACAAGTATAAAAGAATTCGCCCCAGTATACCCATGTGACCAAGTTAAATCATATTATAAATGGTTATATGGAGCCATAACCAATATATATATATATATATATATTATATATATATATATATATATATATATATATAATATATATATACATGTGTGTGTGTGTGTGTGTGTTAAGCGATGCGATTAATTACAATCACAAAGATGTAGAGAGCGGTTATGTTATTACCATAGGAATCACCGATTCCCGATTGCAATGAGCAGTTATATGATATCACTCCTGGCTGGACTCGAAAGATTATATATTGCGTTTATTACTTCCACAAGTCCACAGAGCAATGGATGTTGGGTTCTGTCGATTGCGATATGCAATGGCTGGACCCAAAAATGTATATATCGTGTTTATAATTTCGGTGAGTCCATCATATCACATAATGTATTATATATATGTAATTATTTCATTCATCGATTGTGATATGCGATGGCATTCCAGACCCGGTATTGTTATGTATTACGTTTAATAACTCTAGCGGGTTTGTCATGTCTCAGATTGTTAAAGATTGGGTTGATACATCATTTGAAATGGGTCGATTGTGATTTGCAATGGGGAGTTAATGCAACGTTGAACGGACAAATCCGATGGAGCTATTAAACTGGGTTAATTCTTTTTCAGTTCCGCTTTTGCATGCTTTGTGTTAATTTTGCCATGTAAAGGAAAAAATCAGTGTTAAAGCCGAATTTGAAGAAAATTCAGTTGGTCGAGTTTCTTGGTGTTTTTGCCAATTGAAATATGCCCAATACATGTGTAATCCTAGGTTCACACAAGTCAAACACATTTCATTACAACTAAAATGAATTAAACATCATTAAGGAATATATAGAGGAACTCGGCAACGGATTAACAAAGCAAGCCAGCAGTTATCATCCTCTTCTAAATTCAGTTATTTTCCTGTTATTTCATGTTCTTTGAGGTGTCTTTTACCCTCTGTAAAATTATATAATAGTTTTTACTTCAGATAATTAGAGAAACAGTTTAGTAGTTTGATAGTTTCAAAGATCAGCAATTGTTTCACAAATGTATAAAAGGAGGAAAACTTATGGAGGGGGGTTGTTGGAATTTTGGAGAACTCGGAGACTAGGCCACTGTATTCCTAATATAACTATTGATTTATAAAAGAATCGGAAGTTTCCACGAATTGTTGGGCATAATTTTGTAACTTCTCTGTCATGTGTCATCTTATGTTTTCTTTTTTCAAGTATAGTAATGAAGTTGCAGGTCTTTATTTGCTTATGTAGATAAAGTTAAAATTCCTTAAAAGAGTGCTCCTATACATGAAGTTTTTATCTTCCTTTCTAAGCTATAGATAATAGTTTCTGTGTAAGGCAACATATTATCTTTAACTTCTCTAAGGGTTCCAGATAATAGTTTCTGCGTCAAGCAACATATTATCTATGTTTCAGTTCTCATTTTCATAATTCTTCTAAGTGATGGATAGTAGGTTTTGTGTTAAGCGGTATATTATCTTAAACTTCTCCTTCAAGATTTCTTCATTCATCATTTATATCTAGCAACAAATGGCATTCTGAGATTTTCTGGTCACATATGTATTAAGGGTTAAAGACCAAGTTTTCCAGGTCCTTCATTTAAGGATACAAAAAATAATAAGGTGACAAATAAGTGACAACAAACAATAACCATTAATATCTTGAGCACAATTTATCCACAGCCAAGAAATTGGTTTCTTAAGGTACAACATTAATTGGCAATGTTGTTGGGGAGAGAAGACAAGAACACTTTTCCCTGGGTTTTCACTATTTTCCTCTGGTTGTTCAATGAGGAGAAAATATTTGGTTGTTTTGAATTAAAGCAATAACTCTGGCTTCAAGGAGACCCCATACAATATTAGACACTTCACAGCATAAGGTTCAAGCTCTTTCAGATCCTGAAAAGCTAGTTTCTAGGAGGGCTGGAAAGTTTAAGATCCCAATTACACCCATCCCTACATTGTTTACATCAGGCAGTAACTTATCCAAACATTCATCTGATAAAGAGTCATCTTTTTCATCATCTTCATTTCAAGAACCTAACTGTCAAGAGAAATCTTTAGAGTTCGTTACCTTTCATTTACCTGCTATAATTATTCAACCTGAACCAATATCCACATTACCACCTCTGCACACTCCATTTAATTCTAAGTCAAGTTCCACATCTGTTGATAATCAAGGTTCAATAAACATGGCAGTACCTGCATTCTTGATGAATAGGTATGAACCTCTTTAACTGCCACAACCGTTTAATCAAATGCCACAGGATTACCTCACAACTCTTCCTCGTTTTACAGGGGAAGATGAATAAGTAGTAGAGAATCATGTATGAGTATTTTGCAATTTTGCAGACATCCTAAACGTTGAACATTTAGATGTTATTCTAAGACTTCTTGTTCAATCCTTGGATGGAGAAGCAAGGAAATGGTTCAAAGGACTTCCTAATAATTCTATTCCTTCTTGGGAAGAGATGGAACGTTTATCATGAATAATATTATACCCTAGGAAGGTTGGGGTGGTGCTAGGATTTTAGGCGCTCCGAGGATGAACCCTAGTTTTGCCGCCTCCATGCCCTCGGCTGCCATCGGATTTCTAATCGTCCCTGCTGCAGATGGTTTCGAGGTCTTTCTCCTCCCTACAAATTTGCAAGAAGCCCTTCCCAAGATAGCAGGTGCCGCGGACACGGACGCTCACGCAGTTCTCTTTGCCGTGAGCTCTGGAGTAGAATGGCTTAATTCGGATGGAGAGGGATGGGCACTGATACAAGTCCAGCCCCAAAACCCTGATGTTTCACAGCAGCAGCAGGTTGTTGGGATTGGCAGCAACAATCTGCCCAAACCATTCGTAACGGAGTCTCTGTATGTGGGCGATCTGGAGCCAGGGTCACCGATGGCCAGATTTATGCGCTATTCAAGCAGATTGATCCCGTTCTCTCTGCTCGCATCTGCAGAGATGTAAGCACCAAGAGTTCTCTTGGATTCGCTAATGTCATCTACGACAACATTGAAAATGATCCACAAAAAATGATGGTTGTGGAGACCATGCGGAGAGCGAGAGGGGGGAGTGGAGAACACGAGAACGAACCCCGAGCCCTCAAAGAAACCCATTTCAGGGGCGTAAGAAAGCTGCCCTGGGGGAGATTCATAGTGGAGATCAGTGACAAAGATCTGCCAGATCTGGCCATCCAGAAGGCAGAAAAGCTCATGCTCTGGCCAAATCCAGAGAACTGCATGGGGTCAAGGCCCTTATCTGACTCCTTTCAGATCCAAATTTCTCAGCCTTCAGGCAGAACCATCATGCAATGGGTCAGCCCTTCAGATCTGGTGCAGGAACTCAAACTGAATCTAGAGCGCAGAATGGGGATCCCGTCAAGCCTTCTGCGACTTCTCTATCAAGGTAAACAACTTGAAGACCCTCTTCCCCTCTCTTCTTACAACATTTCCAGGAACAGCTTGGTGGTGGCGACCCTTCGTTTAAGAGGAGGCGCAGCACGACAAACTTCCTCTACTCGGCCTTTCTCATACAAGGACACAGTTCACTCTGAGAACCAAAAACCCCCGGAAGCCCTTAAATATAAGGCCTTCTTGGTTGACAAGATTGAAGAAGTTCCCTCTGTGGAACTCATACATGAAGAGCTGGCCTCCCATCTTCAAGATTATGGAGAAAGAGCCATCATTTGCAGATTTAATGGATTATGGCCACGATCTCGGGACCTCTATGCATGGATCCATGCAAACTGGACACATCATTGTAAGATCCTCTTTTGTTCGAAAGGTTATTTCATTGTTCTATTTTATAACAATAAGCACTATGAAAAGGCCTTGGAAGAGGGCCCTTGGTTCATGGGAACTGCAGGGATATTTTTGACTCCCTGGTTCCTAGATTTTGATCCAGCCACTGCAGTCATTACCAAGACACCGGTATGGATTCGGCTTCCAAACTTACCTGCCCACCTATGGAGTACTCGGGTCTTCAGAGCTATAGGAGACACCTTGGGCAGCTTCATCCACAGAGACTTTTGGCGGGAATCCAAAGGTCTCTACTCCTATGCAAGAGTATGTGTGGAGTTAGACCTGAGTAAAGGTCTTCTAGAACAAATCAATCTCAAGATAAACGACTTTGTCTGGACCCAGACACTGGATTACGAGAATACAAATTTTCGGTGCCGCCATTGCCACCAATCTGGGCATGTGCGGAATACATGCCCATCTCGCCCGGCAAAGAAGAACAAGGCCAACGTCTCCAAGCCCAAGTCCAAATGATGGGCTCCCTGCTCTCCTCCTCCAGCCGCGGGTTCTGATTCCTCCAGCTCTGAAGATGAAGATAACGATGAAGAACTGAATCAAGCCCCTCATTTCGTGGCCCCTTCCACCGATGGTCTGGCGCCTTCCTCCGACTCAGCCATTGCTCAGAAACGTGTTCATTTTTCCTCCTCCTCGGATTCAGAAAAGGAGGGCTCCCTTGTGGAGGATCCCAATCTTCAAGTTGTTATCGCCCATCCACCCCAAAATGGCTGGGTTGAAGTTAAAAAAAGGAAAGGGAAAAAGCTTCGTGTTGAAGCCTCTACCCTTTCAAGGTAGCTTTCAATGCTTCTTTAGCTTCTTGTGCTTTGCTGTAGCTCCTTGCTTGCTTCTCTCCTTCTCCGGAACCGAGGTTGATAGTCCTATCATTTCCGGTTATCGGCATCCTGCTTCACTGGGATGTATCCTCTTGTACAATATTTTTACTTAATAGAATTAGTCTTAATCGAGAAAAAAAAAAAGAGATGGAACATTTATTCATCCAGAAATGGGGAGAAAAAAGAGACCATGGGTATTCATTAACAGAGTTTAATGCTATAAAGAATAATTTTGATGAAACTGTGGCCAAATTTGTCAGAAGATTTAACAAATTGTACAATAGTCTCCCAGTGGAGATTAAGCCTCCTCCTGTTCATGCAAAAATAACTTTTGCAGGGGCTTTTGAATCAAATTTTGGATTCAAATTAAGGGAAAGAAGATCTCCAACCCTTGATTAGATCCAAATAGATGCATTAGAGATAGAAGCAAATATGGTGGCTGCAGGAAAAGCACCAGAGACACAGCCTACCCAAGACAAGGGAAAGGCAAAGGTAGAATCCTCTCAAAGTCAATCATTGGAGGATATGTTTAAAACTTTGTCAGATAAGTTAAATAAATTAGAGTTAGAAAATAAGAATTTTCATAAGCAAACACAGTATAATAAGAACTTTAATCGCCAATACAGAAGACAACCTTTGCAAATCCTACAAAGGGAAGAAAAGATCAAAATCATATTCAAGCATCATTATATAAAGAAGCAGATCCTGGTGAAGAACAACCTAAAGATCAAATTTCTACATTATATGCAGTAGATGAAGATGAACTTGGTATTGAAGGAGAAGAATATGTATATGATGAAACATATGCCATTCATGATGAAAATGAAATTGATGAATATTGGAAACAATTTTCTGATTTTATGCAGGCTGAACTACATAAGAAGTATGACTTGAGTTCGAGGAAAAGATCAAAAAATCAAGAAGATGAAAGTGAGCAGCAAGTTTCAATTTCCTCACCAAAGGTGACTCCATAAGAATCTTAGCCTACAAAACAAGTAAATAAAGGAAAGCAGAAATAGAACGCAAATGAAAAGACATGGATACTTCAAGGTGAATCTTCTCGAGATCAAACTGAAAAAATTCCTTTGGAGAAACTTTTTTCAATTCCTCTAGTAATTCCAGTCATGAAGAAAGGTGAAGATGAGAATGAAAGAACTACTAAATAGGGTCACTTGTTTATTCTTACTAAGAATTTGGAAAAGGTAAGAATACAAGTTTCCCTTACAGAGTTGGAAAAAACACCTATTTATCAAAAGGAGATTGTTGAGTTTATTAATTTAAAAGAAAATGAGAGTATAAATGACACTGTAAATCTACAGGAAGATAAATCAGTAGTGGTTTTTGGCACATGTAGAGGAAGTAGACTCTTCAATACCTCATTTTTATATTTCCTTATTGGTTCATGATTTCCTCCTACATAATTGTATGTTTAATTCAGGAGCTTCACACAACCTTATGCCTTTGTCAGTAATGAAGCAACTAAGTCTACAAGTTACCAAACCTTATAGGGACTTGTATTCTTTTGATTCAAACAAATTCAAGTGTATGAGGTTTATTAAGGATCTGGTAGTGTCACTAGCCCAAATTCCAGTTAGAAGCTTGGTCATGGATGTAGTAGTAGCAAATATCCCTGCTAGATTTTGAATGCTTCTATCTAGGTCTTGGGGGGCTAAATTGGGTGGTTTTTTGAAACTAGATTTCACATATGTTGTTATACCGATTTTTGGTGGGGAAGAAAGGAGATTGTACAAAGAAACTAGATTTGTAAAAACAATTACAAAAAATGGAGCAAGTAATTCACGTGTATATAGCCAAGAGAAGGATGATTTTGCTTGTTTCACATTGCATGATAATCTAGAGTTGGTTGAAGACAATTAGAAGCAGCTTACTTCAACCAATGTAATTACAGAGTTGCAAACCGAAGGAGTATGGAAATTCTTCTTTGATGGAGCTTATTCCAAGGAAGGAACAGGTGTTGGTTTTCTTCTAATTGCGCCTGGAGATAATATGTTCCATTTTTCTTTCAAATTAGAGTTCGAGGCAACATACAATGTGGCGAAATATGAGTCCTTGATTATTGCTCTACAAACAGCTAAACAGATGGGAGTTAAGTCAATTTCTGCTTTTGGAGATTTGAAGCTGATCATTAAGCAAATAAAATATCATTGCCAAGCAACACATCCTAGGCTTAGTGCATACAGAAATGAGGTATGGGATTTGATTGAGAACTTTTTTGAAGCTTTTAACATTCAATTCATTCCAAGAGATGAGAATAGATTAGCAGATTCATTGGTTGGGGTTGCTAGTACCTTCAAGCTTCCTATTAATCCAAGACTAAGATACGAGATAGAGATGAGACACGGACCCTATGTTCCTTATAATGTTAAGAATTGGCAAGTTTTTGAAGATGATCAGCAAATTAAAGAGTTTTTGACTATGATTGAAGAGTTTGAGGACACAAAAATTGATCAGGGTGAAGAATAGAAAATAGAAATTGCAGAAGTCAATGGTTTAAAAGATTCAATAGAAAATCAGAAAATCTTTCAATTGAAAGATAATATTGTATCAAAGGGACTTGTTCCTCTTGAAAGGATTTTTAATTCCAATGATGTGGTTGTTGACTCAGGAAAAATTTCAAAAGATGAACATATTCAGGATCACAACATTGGAACTCAGGAGAAACCCAGATTAGTAAAATTATACTATGGAGTTTCACCTAATTTTCAAGAGAGATATATTAAACCTTTCAAGAATTATGTTGATGTCTTTGCATTGTCCTATGAAGATCTCAAAACTTATGATGTAAATATTACTCAGCATAAAATTCCTTTGAAGGAGGGAATTAAACCCTTCAAACAGAAGCTTAGACAAATAAATCTGTTGCTTTTACCGGCAATTGAAAAGGAGGTAAAAAAGTTGCTTGATGCCAAAATAATAGTTCCACTTAGATATTCTGATTGGGTGGCTAATTTAGTGCCTTTGAGAAAGAAAAATGGAGAAATATGGTTATGTGTGGACTTCAAAAATCTCAACAGGGCTTCTTTAAAAGATAATTATTCATTGCCTAAAATGGATCATGTACTGCAAAATGTAACGGGATATTTTAGAATGTCAATGATGGATGGATTTTTGGGGTATAATTAGGTGGTTGTGAATAAGGATGATCAGAAAAACACGGCATTTACAACCCCCTGGGGAACCTTTATGTATGCCAGAATGCCTTTTGGGTTGATGAATGCAAGTGCTACGTTTCAGAGGGCTATGGACATTGCTTTTGTGGGAGATAAATATGTAGTAATATATTTGGGTGATATTATTGTTTTCTCAAAGTCTGATGAAGAACATTTGGGCCATTTGAAAAAGACTTTTGATAAATGTAGAAGATTTTGGCTTTCCCTGAATCCAAAGAAATCCATTTTTTTCTCTGGAAGAAGGAAAACTATTAGGGCACATTATTTCCAGAGATGGAGTAAAGATAGATCTGGCCAGAGTACAAGCCATGCAAAAAATACCACTGCCTAGAAGTAAAAAGGATATCCAAAAATTTCTGGGAAAGATTAACTTCCTAAGACAATTTGTGTCCAACTATGTAGAAATTGTGAAAGAAATCACTGATATGTTAAAGAAGGAGAATGAAGTGTGTTGGAACAAGGAAGCTAAAGAAACATTTTCCAGGATTAAAGAGGAATTGCAAGTAGCTCCAGTCCTAATCATCCCTGATTATCAAAAGCCTTTCCAAGTTTTTTCATGTGCATCCTCAAATTCAATAGTCGTTGTCTTATTGCAGAAAAATGATGAAGGGAAAAAACAACCAATCACATTCCTCAGCAAGATTCTCAGGGACGTTGATCTTAAATATAATATTCTTGAGAAATAGGTATATGCTTTGGTAAAATCCCTGAAAACTTTTAGAACTTATGTGTTGCATTAACAAATCATTGCTTACGTGCCAAATGTTGCAATAAAAGATGTATTAGTACAGGCTAACGTAGAAGGCAGAAGAGGAAAATGGATAGCCAAGATCCAAGAACATGACTTGGACATAAGCCCCACAAAGTTGGTGAAAGGACAAGGATTGGAAAAAACGTTAACGGAATCAAACTTTGAGGCATTGGGAATCAACCTGCTGACACCTGTGAATGAAGGAGTAGCTGAAGAAAATGAAGGAAAGCAAGGCCCAAGTATGAAGATCAGGTATAAGTTTTTGTGTTCAGAATGGTATAAGCATATAATTCATTATTTGTGCTTTCTTTCTTGCCCCCAGTCTCTAGATAGAACAAAGTATAGAGCATTAAAGATCAAAGCGCAACCATATATGATTGTGGGAGGCAGTTTATATTGGAAGGATCCTGCTGGAATTTTATTATTATGTTTAACAGAGGATGAGTTTACAGGAACAATCAAAGATTATCATGAGGGGTTATGTGGAGGACATTATAGTTGGAAGATGATTGTGCATAAAATTCTTCAAAAATGATTTTATTGGACTACTTCATTTGGTGATACATATAAGTTTGTTAGAAGTTGTCAGAAGTGTCAGCTTTTTGCTGAGAAAAAGAGATTAGCTCCTTTACCTTTGATTCCAGTTTTCATAGAGGAACCATTCAGACAATGGGGATTGGATTTTGTAGGAGATATTAATCCACCATCAAGTGGACAACATAAGTGGGTTCTCACAGCAACTGATTACTTCACCAAATGGGTAGAGGAAATCCCTACTAATAAAGCAACTGATCAGATAGTAATGAAGTTCCTGGAGGAGAACATTTTCAACAGATTTGGATGCCCAATCAAAATTATAACAAACAATGCTCAGGTCTTTAATTCAAGTAATTTCATTGCTTTTTTTCACAAGTATAATGTTATTTTTTCCCATTCAACAACTTACCATCCGCAGGGAAATGGATTAGCTAAATCTACTAACAAAACTTTGATGAAGATCCTTAAGAAAATCATTGCAAAAAATCAAAGAGACTGGGATTCTAAGTTAAAGTTTTCTCTATGGGATGCTAGAGTAACTATAAGAAGATCTACAGGGAAATCACCTTTTGAATTAGTATATGGGACTCAGGCTCTGTTTCCAAGTCAACTTGTGAAGCCGATGATTGCAATGATTCAAGAGGCGAAAGAAGAACCAAATTATTTGATAAGAAGAATGAATAAAGTGGTGGAGCTAAGAGAGAACAGGGACAAGGTAAGAGACGACTTGATTATGTATCAATCCAAGATGAAAAGTATTTTTGACAGAAAATTAAAGGAAATTGACTTTAAAGTTGCAGATTTAGTGTTAAGATGGGATACGAGGAGAGAAGATAAGGGTAAGCATGGGAAGTTTGATCCTCTCTGGTATGGCCCTTTTAGAATTATTGAAGCAAGATCCAATAACACTTTCATTATTGAGAATCTTGATGGTGAAATTCTACAGCTGCCTGTCAATGGGTAGTACCTCAAGCATTACTTCCAGTTCTGAAGAATAATAGTCTTTCATTGTAAATATCGGAGTGAAATCAGTGTACAAATGCCATAAAATTTAAATTTATGGAAAGCAATATATGACTCCATGCCCGAGGTGAAGGAACTAATCTGCAGTTCTTAGCGCTTTTGTGGCAAAAGCACTATCCCCAAGTGGAGCCAGATGTTGTAACATGCATTTTTGTTGCCTGTAGTATTCATTTTTCATTCAAGAATCACTTGAAAATATTTCAAAAAAAGATAAAAGCAAGATGAAGAAGTGATAATGGCATAGTAGAATCGCTAAAATAACAAGTATAAAAGAATCAACCCTAGTATACCCATGCGACCAAGTTAAATCATATTATAAATGGTTATATGGAGCCATAACCAAAATATGTGTGTGTGTGTGTGTGTTAAGCGATGCGGTTAATCGCAATCGCAAAGATGTTGCGGGCAGTTATGTTATTACCACAGGAATCACTGATTCCCGATTGCGATAAGCAGTTATATGATATCACCCCTGGTCAGGCCCAAAATATTATATATCACGTTTATTATTTCTGTGGGTCTATAGAGCAATGGATGTTGGGTTCCGTCAATTGCGATATGTGATGGTCGGACCCTAATATATATTATATATATATATATATATATATATATATATATATATATAGATATATATATATATAATATATATATATATATATAGATATCATGTTTATAATTTCAGCGAATCCATCATATCGCATAACGTATTATATATATGTGATTAGTTCATTCACCGATTGTGATATGCGATGGGATTCTAGACTAGATATTGTTATGTATTATGTTTAATAACTCTCGCAGGTCCGTCATGTCTTAGATTGTTAAACATTGGGTTGATAGATCATTTGAAATGGGATGATTGCGATTTGTGATGGGAATTTAATGCAATGCTGAACGGATGGATTTGATGGAGTTATTAAACTGGGTTAGTTCTTTTTCAGTTCCACTTTTGCATGCTTTGCATTAATTTTTCTATGTAAAGGAAAAAATCAGTGTTAAAGCCGAATTTGAAGAAAAGGCAGTTGGGCAAGTTTCTTGGTGTTTTGGCCAATTGAAATGCACCTGATACATGTGTAAGCCTAGTTTCACACAAGTCAAACACATTTCATTACAACTAAAATGAATTAAACATCATTAAGGCATATACAGAGGAACTCGGCAACGGATTAACAAAGCAAGCCAGCAATTATCATCCTCTTCTAAATTCAGTTATTTTCCTGTTATTTCATGTTCTTTGAGGTGTCTTTTATCCTCTGTAAAATTATATAATAGTTTTTACTTCAGATAATTAGAGAAACAGTTTAGTAGTTTCATAGTTTCAAAGATCAGCAATTGTTTCACAAATGTATAAAAGGAGGAAAACTTATGGAGGGGGGTTGTTGGAATTTTGGAGAACACAGAGATTAGGCCACTGCATTCCTAATATAACTATTGATTTATGAAAGAATCAGAAGTTTCCATGAATTGTTGGGTATAATTTTGTAACTTCTCTGTCATGTGTTATCTTATGTTTTCTTCTTTCAAGTATAATAATGAAGTTGCAGGTCTTTATTTGCTTATGTAGATAAAGTTAAAATTCCTTAAAAGAGTGCTCCTATACTTGAATTTTTCATCTTCGATTCTAAGTTATAGATAATAGTTTATGTGTAAGGCAACACATTATCTTTAATTTCTCCAAGGGTCGCAGATAATAGTTTCTGTGTCAAGCAACATATTATCTATGATTCAGTTCTCATTTTCATAATTCTTCTAAGTGATGGATAGTAGGTTTTGTGTTAAGTAGCATATTATATTAAACCTCTCCTTCAAGCTTTCTTCATTCATCATTTATATCTAGCAACAAATGGAATTCTAAGATTTTTTGGTCACATATGTATTAAGGGTTAAAGACCAAGTTTTCCAGGTCCTTCATTTAAGAATACAACAAACAATAATCATTAATGTCTTAAGCACAATTTCTCCACAGCTAGGAAATTGGTTTCTTAAGGTACAATAGATACATTGGTGGACTCACCCATCGGATGATAAGTAGATGATCACATCTCTAAGTTAACCAATTACATGGACATGATTTTTGTCTAGATAAATAATTATTGTATCTGTTTTGTCCCATTTTACGTTGATTCTCTTGGCCACTGATAATGGCATTACCTTCACTGATGCACCAGAATCAACCAAGCAATTGTGTACATTGAAGTTAAAGATTTCAAATGTTAACAAAAAATGGGGGAAGAATGTATTTGCATCCATTGTTAAAGTGTTAAGTACATATTCGAGAGAATCAGAAAACTTACCAGATCCCTTGTCTGAAGAAGCATTATTACCTACGGAGGATTGCTCTAGTGCTTGTAAGAGGATGTCTTGCTGGCTCGTGATATTTGTTAACTTAAACATTGAAATGTTTGCACAAACCTTCTTTATGTTTATATATATATATATATATATATATATATTATATATATATATATATATAATATATATAATAGTATAATTTATATATATATTATATATATATATTATATATCGGTTTATATTTCAGCGATCACAACGAATAACGTATTATATATATGTGATTAGTTCATTAACCGATTGTGATATGCGATGGGATTCTGGACTAGATATTGCTATGTATTATGTTTAATAACTCTCGCAGGTCCGTCATGTCTCAGATTGTTAAACATTGGGTTTATAGATCATTTGAAATGGGATGATTGCGATTTGTGATGGGAATTTAATGCAATGCTGAACGGATGGATTTGATGGAGTTATTAAACTGGGTTAGTTCTTTTTCAGTTCCACTTTTGCATGCTTTGCATTAATTTTTCCGTGTAAAGGAAAAAATCAGTGTTAAAGCCGAATTTGAAGAAAAGGCAGTTGGTCAAGTTTCTTGGTGTTTTGGCCAATTGAAATGCGCCTGATACATGTGTAAGCCTAGTTTCACACAAGTCAAACACATTTCATTACAACTAAAATGAATTAAACATCATTAAGGCATATACAGAGGAACTCGGCAACGGATTAACAAAGCAAGCCAACAGTTATCATCCTCTTCTAAATTCAGTTATTTTCCTGTTATTTCATGTTCTTTGAGGTGTCTTTTATCCTCTGTAAAATTATATAATAGTTTTTACTTCAGATAATTAGAGAAACAGTTTAGTAGTTTCATAGTTTCAAAGATCAGCAATTGTTTCACAAATGTATAAAAGGAGGAAAACTTATGGAGGGGGGTTGTTGGAATTTTGGAGAACACAGAGACTAGGCCACTGCATTCCTAATATAACTATTGATTTATGAAAGAATCAGAAGTTTCCATGAATTGTTGGGTATAATTTTGTAACTTCTTTGTCATGTGTTATCTTATGTTTTCTTCTTTCAAGTATAGTAATGAAGTTGCAAGTCTTTATTTGCTTATGCAGATAAAGTTAAAATTCCTTAAAAGAGTGCTCCTATACTTGAAGTTTTCATCTTCGATTCTAAGTTATAGATAATAGTTTCTGTGTAAGGCAACACATTATCTTTAACTTCTCCAAGGGTCACAGATAATAGTTTCTGTGTCAAGCAACATATTATCTATGATTCAGTTCTCATTTTCATAATTCTTCTAAGTGACGGATAGTAGGTTTTGTGTTAAGTAGCATATTATATTAAACCTTTCCTTCAAGCTTTCTTCATTCATCATTTATATCTAGAAACAAATGGCATTCTAAGATTTTTTGGTCACATATGTATTAAGGGTTAAAGACCAAGTTTTCCAGGTCCTTCATTTAAGAATACAACAAACAATAAAGTGAAAACAAACAATAATCATTAATATCTTAAGCACAATTTCTCCACAGCTAGGAAATTGGTTTCTTAAGGTACAATAGATACATTGGTGGACTCACCCATTGGATGATAAGTAGATGATCACATCTCTAAGTTAACCAATTGCATGGACATGATTTTTGTCTAGATAAATAATTAGTGTATCTGTTTTGTCCCATTTTACGTTGATTCTCTTGGCCACTGATAATGGCATTACCTTCACTGATGCACCAGAATCAACCAAGCAATTGTGTACATTGAAGTTAAAGATTTCAAATGTTAACAAAAAATGGGGGAAGAATGTATTTGCATCCATTGTTAAAGTGTTAAGTACATATTCGAGAGAATCAGAAAACTTACCAGATCCCTTGTCTGAAGAAGCATTATTACCTGCGGAGGATTGCTCTACTGCTTGTAAGAGGATGTCTTGTTGGCTCGTGATATTTGTTAACTTAAACATTGAAATGTTTGCAAAAACCTTCTTTATGTCATCAACTAAGTTGTAGTCCATATAGACAAGAATGGTCGAATTTTCTGGGGATATAACTTAGTGTGTGGCTTCTGGAGTGATGGTTTTATCCTTACTACTCGGGGAAGCATTTTTCATTGAAACTTATTTCCCAAACTTTCTCTGAGTGTTATGCGATGCGTTGATAGGTGGAATCATTTTCCTCAACAAATTTTCTTTAAGTTTCTTCGTCATCAACTCTATGGTAGTGGTTGGCTCTTAGCTTCTCAGGTTATAGTGGTTGGTTTGTTTCTGGGTCAGACCATCACTCAAAGGCTGCTTGTCGGCAGTACTCTTTTGGGTTGTGAGTATGCAATTGAACATGTCCACAGCATGCCCAATACTCGGAGTCTCTTCAATTGCAGCAATTTCTTCCTTTTCTTATGCAGGCTCAGTCTGCTCCTCAGCCATTACTGCATCAACAATATGCGTAGCGATCATGTGCATGGCCTGATTCCACTATGGGCATGTTTTCTTGGAATGGAATTCTTGATGATACGAACAGTATTGATATGTGCCCAAGTGTTAAATATTCAAAACAACATGGGATCTATGTTTATACTTTGTCAGTTGGTTGCTGCTACTTCCAGAAGTTGTGATCCTTCTGAACAGGTTGAATCTAGGAGGCTTGCTGCTCATAGTGATCTCGCTTGACCTCTCTTTTAGCTCTGTCATCTCATTTGATAGAGTCTTGACAAGATGGGTCAAGCTTTCAAGATTAGACAGTTCTTTCTCTTTGGCCTTGCTCACAGAGGCCTAATACCTATTATCCATGCCTTTGGAGTATTTTTTTGGTTCTTCATCCAAGATTACTCCAATTACGTGCAATTCCTTCTCAACAGTGATAACCTCTTCATAATTTTCCATTAATGTTTGTTTTGCAGTTTGTGAACTTGTTGCCAAGGCAGGAGTGTATTAATCTATTGTGATGGATTCATGAGGTTTCATGTTTTCTGTAAATTTATTCAAGATGTGATTGAACCTCTAATTGAATTATTTCACTTTTTCCTTTTTCTCCATCTTAAGATTACCCAAATCTGTTAATAACATGGTGGGGGTCTTATCATCAACAAAATTTTCAAGGAAGATTTTCTTAAACCCCCTCCAATTCTGGATGGAGTTTGTCGGAAGGATGTGATACCATACATGTGATCTACCACCCAAGGTACATGGAAAAAGTTGACATGCAACATCATCGTGACTTACCTTAAGTGTCTGCATATGTAGGTAAAAGTTATCCCGGTGGTCTTCAGCCTTCACTATTTTGTTAGGGTCATACTTCATTAAGAGCTTCTCTGAATGCTTTGGCATCTTGTGTAGAGCATCTGGAAGTGCAAGTGGGCCCTAATTCATCCAATCCAAATCTTGGTCCACCATGTCTTCTTCTTTTCTCTCCTCCTCTTCTTTGTCAAAATATGATGGCTCTTCTTCCTCTTCCTCTTGTCTGCCTGACCTGCAGAAAATTGTGTCTGAGAGTATAATGTTATCTCTGTCACCACTGTGAAAGAGTGAAAGGGTCTTATGCATTCTCCACAAATCCTGCTAATTATTCAAGGGTGGAAAGAACCAAACTTTCAAGAGTAGAAACCACTATCCCTATGGGGGTCACTTTGTTCTTCTTATGAGAAGATGGAATATTGAATACTCCCGGGATCAATCCAACAGCTTTTGAAAATTGACGGATTATAGGATGGATGGCTCGAATATGACCATATGGGATTTCACAAGTTCGTTAAAGCTTGGGCTAAGAAGAGTCACCAACTTCATAAACATGAGTAGGGGAGGTGCAATGAATGTTGCTTCCTTGACCAGAAAATGAGGGATTAGGGTCAGTGGGGTTATCAACCATAAAACACTGGCTTCCCTCCTTCTAGTGCCATAAATTTTATAGTGTTGGACCCGCCAAAATTCAGGGAATCTCCCTGATGTGACATCCCAATTATACCTCACACATTTGGTGTAGGAGTCACATCCGGTATAAAGGCTCGGTTGTTGAATCCTTAAATATTTTCCTTTGCTCTAACTGTCAATAAGAGAGAGGAATGCAATGGTATCTTCAAAAAGCAAGAAGGTGTGCCTGGTGAGTGTTCAGTTGCAATTGTGTCAAGGTTATTCTATTGCAGAGAGGGGAGGAAATAGGGCCTCCAAGTGAGAGGTAATAGTGCCATCCAAGAAGAGACAAACATAAACTAGAAGGGTCCATCTAACATCCAACATAATAGTCCACAGAGGATGCGAAGGGTGTTACAACCAACAAATGAGGAAGGATATGTCAAATATCCTTCGAAATAGTCCACAAGGATGGGACAGCAATAACAAACATTGCAACACATTCTCAATAAGATAAGTACTAAAATAACTGAAATAGTTCAACTATCTTTGCACATGTGAAACCAAAACATGAAATACAAACATCTGTCGAATAGTCTTACAAACATTCATAAGCCATGCATGAAGAACATGTTGGCCTTTAAGGATTATTTAATTAAATGTTTCAATACACATGTTTACAATGTACATCACTAGCTCCAGTAGTGGAGCATTGGAGCCACTCCTTTCTCCTAAAATAAATAGTTAATCTCTCTAATGCCTTGGAGAAGGAGCCAAGGTGAAAATTCCTTTGCTCATACAATGAAGGAGTATATATAACCATGGGTGACCCTTTTACTACCCTCATGACTATTTGAATTCCTACGAATTTTCAACTTACATGATGATGAGCCTCGGTATTGCAACAAGAATGTTGCAACTCCCAAGGCTACCAGCTTTAATTATCAACCCAGGGTTCGTACAAACTTAAGAGGTATCGCACTATATGTGTAGCACACAATGTGTCCTTCGTTTGTTGTCATGATGTAATGGAGTGCATGTATTGAAGTTAAATCCTAAACTAATTTCATAACATGAAATGTTCGAAATGGAACCTTAACCTATTGCAAGAAAGAAAGTACAAGGAAAGAAACCTATTCTGATTGCATAAAGATCATGAACTAAATGTGAAAGAAACCTAGCTTAACCCTATTTATCACATGTGATGATTTAAACTAACTGAGCATGAAATCTTATCTAGAGATTACTAACTACTATGTGCATCTGTAAATATAAAAGAACTTATTTTTTTAAATCCTTTTGCTTTATAAATGAAAATGCTAATCTTTCCTTGATCTTTGGCAGGGGAGACAAGTGTGGAGCAAGAGGGTTAAAATGGTCTTAATAGCATGGAGGTCAAGTAGAGGCCTAATCCCAAATTCAATGATGATTTTTCTCAATTCAGGTTCAAAACAGGGTTTCCTATAAGATGCTATAGGATGCTATAAGATTTCCTACAGGATCCCCTGATTTACTACAAGATGTTACAGATTTACTATATGAAATTATAATGCATCAAATGACCACAAAAATCAAATCCAAATTGAATTGGAAAAAAAAATTATTGATTGTGACGTCTTAGGTCCTCATTCCAGGTGGAATCACTCAAAAAGACCCCTGTTAACCCATGCTAAAAAATAGCACAAAATTACTAGTCGAAAAACTAGAAATTCGAGAACTAGTGAGCTAGTAAATCTATAAAATGCTCAACCTAATCAAGTGAAAATTCAATGGGGTAATTTTTTATGAATTACAATTTTTTTGCGATATAATGCAAGTGGAACCAACTTGATTGAAGCTCGTTAGCATGCTCTAAAAAATAGAAGAAATTTTATGTTCTTTGCAACGAAGGAGTTCCAGAAATCTAGATTTGGGAATAAGAAAGCTAATCCAAGTAGCTCAATGATTACTATGACCTTCCATATATTTTTCAAGGATGAAATGATGTTTTTGATCCTACAAAATAACTTACATTAACCATTTAACTCAATCCTACAACAAGAAATCATTAATACTAAATGCAGAAGTAGAAAGAAATAAAAACAAGAGATGCATGTGAATAAGAAGTGAAAAGAAGGAAAGAAAATGATACAAAAAGGCTCTGAGGCTCTTGGGATGGCCAAGCCCAAGGAAACTCAGAGACTTATGGAGGATAACAAGATTTAGAAGCTGAACATGACACCAATATTCATTATTTTCATCAATACCATTACATCCCTGCAAGAAAATACAATGGAGCTGCATAAATAAGAGTTCTCTCCACAAGAACACTAATGAAAATCTATCCCTAGATGAAAATTCTACTTGGTACTTATACAAAACGATTAGGAATCATTCCCCATTAATGGAGGAAACTTTCCCCACCAAAATCCCTTGATTAGTGGATCTGGTCCCCAATACTAGGAATCTGCATTAAATGGCAGGGAACACATTCCTAGATTTTCTCAATCATTGGAGTTCCACAATTTGTGCCATAGTTCCATAATTTCTTGTTGATTTATTATTTATTATTGATCCTCCTATAGTAGGGACAAAGTCCATAAATTATCTCCTCCTCCAAATCTTCATAATCTACCCAATATTCTCATAATATTCCACAAAAGTAAATAATATTAGGCACAAATATGCAATTATTCATAAACCTTCCTAATGAATATATTAAAGTTAAAAATACATTATCTAATGCAAAAAGAGAGGTTTAATGTGCTAAAGGATGGTCATAGACCTTAATTTATGTTTACTTTAGAAGCATGGGCCTTAATTTATGTCTAATTTAGAGGCCCATCATACCCCCTTGCTGAAAGTGTTCCTCATCCTCTGAGCAACTTAGTGACATCATTGTGCCTCATCCATGGCCCTTGTGGCCTCTCTCTTGTGCATTAAGAATATTGGTTGTAAGTTCTGCAAGGACAAGCCCAAAAACATATTTGTGCAAAGAAAAATCAATGTTTCTTGAGACCATTAGCTTGCTTTCTTTCCCTTATTCAAGATGGGTTCTTGAATATTTTTAAGTTTAGCAAGGTCTTCCATATCCTTATCAACCTTATGCTACCTTGTTCCACCGTTTGGACACCTCTAAAACCTTCAAACTGCCTTTAGATGAGAACTAGGACATTCTATAGTAATTCCTATCAAAACTACAGGAAACCTGCAAGAAACCCTGTTAAAACTACAGGAAACCATTTTTTAGCATAAATGATATTCTGAGCCTAGTACAGGCCCTCAACTTGACTCCCATGCCTTTTTCCCATTTTTAGGCCTTGGACAAAAGCTAGAAAGAGATTGGAGATCTCTTGGAAAACATTTTTTCATCACTAAAGTTTGAGTTTTGTTTTGATGGTGAATGCCTCATTTCATTTTGTTGCCTTCTTCTTCTCTCTTATGTCCTATATGACTGCCTAATGGCTTTGGAGTTCTCTGTTTTGATCAGGTCTCTCTTAAGCTCTACCATCTTGGGGGTTAGCATAATTTGTTCATTTCTTCCTTCTTGTAGCAACATTTTTCCTTCTTGTAGTAGTCATTCCTCCTCTTTTAGGGTCTTCTAACTGTATGGGAGTGATGAGAAATGATGAAGAGGGATTGGATGATGATGCTAGGGCTCAAAGGGAGTAGTGTAGGTTTATGAAAATGGAGAGGATGCTCTGTTTGTTTTCTTTTCAAGAATGAAATGGGATGGATAAATTATGAATATATAGTGAATATGAAGTGGATGGAGGGCTTGGAATTTTGTGGTAACTTGGCATTTGCAAAAAAATATTCTTTTAACTGCTATCCTCATTTCTTGAAATCATCGCCCTTCATAATTTGACTTTTCAACATTGCATGAGTGAAGGAGTGGGTTGCAATTAACTAGTTGAAGGTGGTTGAGACTGCTAACCCATCCTTATCTTATAAAACGTCATCTCTCATGCATTGACAAAAAAATTCTAACTATAATATGCTCAAGAGAAGAGGTCAAGAATATTGCATACATGTACCTACCTGATGGCCTTCCTATAGATGTTTTTTTTTTGGAGAGTGAAGTCCTTGCTTGTATTTATTGCATGTGTTTTTCTCTTCTTCTTATTTTTTTGTTTGATGTTTTTCCTTGATGTCCAAGTACTAGATGGTGATGTTGATGAATCCTCACTATGCTGGTGGGTTCCCTCTTGTTAAATCCTCTTGTCATGTTTCTCTGATGGATGTGGAGGGTTGTATATGTCTCCTTATCACTGTATGATAAACTCAACCACTGGTTTTTCCCTTTAAAATTTTTCATTTCCAATCATGTAGGTGTTGTTCTATATCCTATAGATCTTGTAGGTTTTCAGGGAATCTTGTAGGTTTACTGGGAATCCTTTAGAAAACACAGAACCTTTGCAAACTGAGCTAAATGAGAAGAAAAATGGAGGGAATGATGGAATGACGAAGGATGTGGAATGGAGAAATGAAAACATGAACGGTATAGGTCCCCTTTGATCCTCTCTTGTTGCTCTGATCCTCCTCTTGCTGTCCTGCAAACAATATTTTCAAAATTCATGATAGCCTCTTGTAGCAGACTTGTTTTGCCTATATCTCCCAAACAGTAGAATGGATTGACCTAAAACTTTCTGAGCATATTTCCATCATCATTATGCACCTCCCCATTAAGAAAAAAAAATGGTCAATGGATGCACGAATCTCAAGAAAAACTAAAAATGGTTGAAGGTGATGGAAGTCGATTTCTTGGAAACCATGCACCAGAATATGCTGAAATTTCTTGGGCATGTTACCATCATCAATATGCATCTCCCCATCAAACAGATTTTTAAATGGATGCATGGATATTGAGAAAATGAAAAAATGGTTGTAGGTGATGGAGGTTGATTTCTCGAAAAATGTGCACTAGAATTTGTTGAAATTTCTTGAGCATGCTACCATCATCCATATGTATCTCCCCCTAAAACATCTTGGAAAATGGATGCATGATTTTCAAGTTATGGCAAAAACAAATTTCTACTCTATGTATTTTTGTTTCCGGTAGTAAAACAGACATCCTGTAGTTTTTTAGGAAAGAAAGAAAACTAAATGGTAGAAGCTTGAGAATGATAGGTGCATGGTGGAAATAGATGAGGGTGATGGATTGGTATGGCCTTGGCCTTGTTGGATCATTTGAGAAAAGGAGGACAAAGTCAAAAATTAACTTCTTTTGACTAGGTTTGACCAATTTTTCTTTTGGTGCCAACTTGTTTTTGTTGCTTGCAGATGTTGGAGAGTACATGCATTCATCAGAGAGATACATGAAGCAAATATTTTTATTTTTATTTTCCTTTTTTTTTCCTCTAGGCCTACTAGCCGCCTCAAGGAGGTTTTCAACTAGTAGGTCTGCCTAGGTGCCTCAAAGGAGGTTTTCACTTGGGATCTTTTCGTTTTTCCTCTTTTTTCTTTTTTTCCAACCCATTGACCACCTCATGGAGGTTTTCAATCAATGAGCCAATCTGAGACACCTTAAAGGAGGTTTTCACTTGAGTTTTTTTTTTCTTTTTATTTTCAATTTTATTTTTTATTTTTTTTCCTACCCTACTCTACTTGAAAAAAAAAATCACTTTCAAGTATAAGAATACTTCCAATGGATCCATGTGCACATCATTATGATAGAAAAAATGATGTGTAGGCTTGAAATGTATGCTTTGACATGTGCCTGGATTTCAGAGACCAAATGATTTAACCTTAATGATATCAAGCACAATTGAAGAAGAGAGTATTTTTGCAACTTAGTGACTGTCTAAAACCATATTTCAATATAGTTGTGATGCCTCTAGTCCACTTGTTGATTTGGACCATCTTGGATGTCTCTAAGTTTCCTTAGGTTGATCTGGATCATTCTTAATGTCTTCTTCTACCATGACCTTCAAATATTCCTCTTTTTGTTGATTGTTTTCTTGAATACATGGAGGATTTGATGGTAACCATGAGGGAGCTCTCTCGATCTCTGATTTTGATGTCTGCTCTTCATCAAGTGCAGCCCATGATTCGGTGGTCTTCTCATTTGAATCTTCTTCTTATGGATGTGGTACTTCAATGATGTCAAGATAATATCTTTTTTGAAATATTATTCCTGAGCTATGTTGAATACCATTGATCTTAAGAGGAGATTTTTGGAAGTGTTGTACCTCAGCATTCTAAGTGGGCTAAGCTACTTCAATGTGTGGGTTTGGAAATGGTGATACAAGTAGTTGAGTGGGAGTGTATATTTGAGATGGATGTGGATGAGGTTGTAGTTGGAGGATATTGAGGAAAATATTGAGGGTATTTTAGATGGCTCCCATAAGTTTCTTATCAACCTTGTTGTCAAGATTGTTTTTGGGGGTTGAGATGGCCAATGTTGCCAAGGAAAGGGTGTGTTCCAATTAATTTGAGGTGGATATGCATAACCTTGAAATTGTGAATTAAGCTCTTGCATCATACTAGGTTGACTAGGCTGCCATGGTCCTCTTGGAGCTACATAACATAGCTACATTGGCAATTGACTTACTCCATTGTCCTCTTGGTAAAATTCCTTAAACCTTGGTAATGATGGACAATGTTTAACATCATGTGATTTTTCATGGAAAACACAAATATAAGCATATTCTTTTTTCTCATTTTGTATTCTTAACATTTCTTCTTATTCACTTAGATTTCTAATAATTTTTGTTTTAAAGCTATCAGGCAAATTTCCAAGTTTAGCTTAACTTACCAACCTTGATACTGATTTACCTACTCTTGCCCTTCCTCTTGATATGTGTTTGCATGTTTCACAAATTTCTTCAAATGATAATTTGTATACATCACCTCTACTCATGATATCAAGGAGATCAATCCACTCATCCCTAATTGTTCTAAGTAAGAGGGTTTTTAGTGTGTCGAATCCTACATGATGTAGTTTTGTCCTCTTAACATTTTACATGAACCTCTCTATTAGATCCTCAAGGCTCTCATATTCTCTTTGATTCATTCTAAATATTTCTTCCTTAACATCATGGTCTTTATATTTTTCTAGAAATATCTTTTGCATATCATTCCATGATCTTATTGAATTAGTCCCTAAACTCATGAACCATTTAAGAGCTCTATCCTTCAATGTTGTTAGAAACAATTTTTTGAGTTTTTAATAACCATAAGATCTACAAAAAAATTCAAATTCAAAGAGAAAGGTTTCTGAATCCTCTGACCTTAGACCATGAAATTTTGGAAGAAAAGATGGAGGGATGTTCATCATGTGCACACTGCCATCAATATCTTGAATGGGAAATCCGAGAGGATCTTCCTCATTGTCATCATCTCCATCCATTTCTTCTACATTCTTCGCCATCTTCTTCTTCTACCTGAAAAATTGAACGGTGATGTGGCTTTTACTGCACCACATGATCAAATGGAGGGGTGGGCTAGTGTTGGAGAATTTTTTTTTTTTATGATTGAATGGAAACACTAATGCAATGCACTTTTCTATTTTTGAAATGAAATATGCCTAATGCAAATATTGTTTGTTTTTTCAAAAAGTAAAAATAAATTAATCAACTAGGGAAGAAAACAATGCATACTTTGACACCTCCCCGACAACGGCACCAAAAAGTGATGAGCCTCGGTATTGCAAAAAGAATGTTGCAAATCCCAAGGCTACCGACTTCCATTATCAACCTGAGGTTCATACAAACTTAAGAGGTATCAGCACTATATGTGCAGCATAGAATTTGTCCTTCCTTTGTTGTCATGATGTAATGGAGTGCATGTACTGGAGTTGAATCCTAAATTAATGAAATGTAAGAAATGGAACCTTAACCTATTGCAAGAAAGAAAGTACAAGGAAAAAAAAAATATTCTAATTGCATAAAGATCATGAACTAAATGTGAAAGATAACCCTATTTATCACATGTGATGATTTAAAATAACTGAGCATGAAATCTTATCTAGAGAGTACAAACTGTTGTGTACGTGTGTAAATATAAAAGAACTCATTTTTTTAAATATTTTTGCTTTATAAATGCAAATGCTAATCTTTCCTTTATTTTTGGCAAGGGAGAAAAGTGTGGAGCAAGAGGGTTAAAATGGTATTTATGGCATGGAGGTCAATTAGAGGCCTAATCCCAACTTCAATGATGATTTTTCTCAATTTGGGCTCAAAACAGGCTTTCCTACAAGATGCTATAAGATTTCCTACAGGATCCCCTGATTTACTACAGGATGTTATAGATTTACTATACGAAATTCTAATTCATCGAATCATGAAGCAAATCAAATCCAAATTAGATGGGACAAATTTTTTTATTGACTAGGATGTCTTAGGTCTCCATTCCAGGTGGAATCACTCAAAAATACCCTTGTTAACCCATGCTAAAAAATAGCACAAAATTACTAGTCAAAAATCTAGAAATTTGAGAACTAGTGAACTAGTAAATCTATAAAATGCCTAACCTAATCAAGTGAAAATGCAATGGGATAATTTTTTTTATGAACTATAATGTTTTTTTTATATAATTCACATGGAAATAACTCAACTGAATCTCGTTAGCATGCTCTAAAAAAAGGCATAAATTTATTGTTCTTTGCCACAAAGGAGTTCCAGAAATCTAGATTTGGGAATAAGAAAGCTAATACAAGTAGCTCAATGATTACTATGACCTTTCAAATGTTTTCCAAGGATGAAATGATGTTTGTGATCCTACAAAAAACTTACATTAACCATTTAACTCAATCCTACAACAATATATAATTAGTACTAAATGCAAAAGTAGAGAGAAATAAAAACAAGAGATGCATGTGAATAAGAAGTGAAAATAAGGAAAGAAAATGATATAAAAGGGCTCTAAGGCTCCTGGGATGGCCAAGCCCAAGGAAACTCAGAGACCTATGGAGGAGAACAAGATTTAGAAGTTGAACATGACACCAATCTTGATTATTTTCATCAGTACCATTACATCCCTGCAAGAAAATACAATGGGGTTGCAGAAATAAGAGTTCTCTCCACAAGAACACTAATGAAAATCTATCCCTAGAGGAAATTTGACTTGGTACTTATATAAAATGATTAGGAATCATTCCCCATGAATGGAGGAATCTTTCCCCATCAAAATCCCTTGATTAATGGATCTGGTCCCCAATACTAAGAATCTGCATTAAATGGCAGGGAACACATTCCTAGATTTTCTCAATCATTGGAGTTCCACAATCTGTGTCATAATTCCATAATATCTTGTTGATTTATTATTTATTATTGATCCTCCTGTAGTAGGCCGCAAGTCCCTAAATTATATCGTCCTCCAAATCTTCATAATCTTCCCAATATTCTCCTAATATTCCACAAAAATAAATAATAATAGGCACAAATATGCAATTATTCATAAACCTTCCTAATTAATATATAAAAGTTAAAAATACATTATCTAATTCAAAAATAGAGGTTTAATGTGCTGAAGGATGGTCATAGGCCTTAATTTATGTTTAATTTAGAGGCATGGGCCTTAATTTATGTCTAATTTAGAGGCTCGTTGCATAACTCTTTACATTGTGTGTCCTTTGGACTTCAACTTTATAATACATTTTTAATCAATTATACATGATCCACAATAGTGATGTGGAATATGACCACTCATCACATGACATGACATGACACTACTAACATGGAATTCTTGATAATGTGGAAATTTCAATTCATTATTGCTGCTAAGTGTTGGATTTCTTCTTGAAGATGCTTTCTCTTCACCTCTGCATGGCTTGGAGAGGCAAAATCTTCAATGATCTCCAGTCTTGGATAGTGGTCACAAACTGGTGTCCGTTCACTTTCTCTTGATCGATCAACTTGTAAGTTCATATACAAGAGAGTTTTTAAGCATGATTCCATCCTTCTTCTTATTCTCCATCATCTTTCCATGACATGATAGGGTACCTATTCCTACAATTCACTCATGACGAGACGAATCACTCTCAAAAGCCTCTAGTCTAAAATGATGCATTCTGATCCACCCACTGAGCCCAGAACAAGTGACAAGCTGGGAAGAGGGAGTTAGTGACTACACATTGCATAGTTCCAACATCTAGGGAGAAATCTTGAGCTCTGAGACTGTGCAATGTGCATCCCAAGCAGGCCTGAGGGATAAGACTGTATAATTTCTAGAGCTAGTGGAGACAGACTAAGGGAATAGACAATGGGAGAGCTAATTGCATAGTTCTGGGATTCAAGGGAGGTTGGCATACTACGTAAATATGCATTTAAAATACTCAGGGGATGATCTTGAGGCTTGAGGATGCATAGTGTGCAGTTTAAGCCAGGCTAGGGACATGACTGCGCAATTCTGAAGGTCAAGGTCAGGGCTTGGGCACAGAAATTACGTAGTGAAGTAGTCCTGAGAGACAGGAACTGCACATTGTGTAGTACCAAGTAGTAAGATCACAACTAGAGGAGTGATACTATGTAGTGCACAGCTCAGGAGATGCCCGGAGAGGCTAGGTTTCTAGGTTAGGAATTTTTTCTAAATATGGCTAAGTGTGGACTCAGTGAGATCAGTGACGGACTTTGGTTGTGATCACACACTTAGAATTCTTTGATGACACGACAAAATAGATCATCCGAACACATGAAAAAATCATTTCCCTCCATTTTAAATCTTTATGACAAGATATGACAAGTGCGACACTTAAGATAGACTTTGGGACGATCGTGATGACACTTGTGCCACAGTGCTCAGAACTTTGTGAATGAGTGTGACAGATATTTACATAGTTATAACAACTCGAATACACAAATTCAGACCTTTGAAACCATCATAATAGTCTTGTACACATTGTATGACAGCCAAACATGCCAAAATATGACAGTTTACCCAACATGCAAAAGGGAACAAAAAAATACAAGAAATCTCATGAAATAAGCTCTAATGTTTGTGAAAAAAATGTACAAGACCAAAGAAGGCTCCGAAATTTTAGGGTGTTGCAACATCTACAACAAACCCTTTACCTAACTATCTATATCCATCTCTCTCACTTCTTTTATGAGGTTATCCATGCTCATTGTGAGATGCAAGTAGCATGTTCATTAACAAGTTTGTTTCACCTTACTACACAATACCTCACCAAGCTCCTTTCCTAAACCTGGTCTTTTGGTATTACTAGTCCTTACACTCAAACATTTTAAGCTTCCTTTGCTTCTCAATTACCATAGCTATAGGATTATACACCTTATTTATTTCTCTCAAGAGATTCACTTGCTCCTTTCTCTAGACAACTCTACCCATATTTGCAATTGTAGAGTTATCTCAACAACTTCTACCCAACCATAGTTGGAAGTTTTTATTCTCTTTATTATAGCTTTCTTGTTGTAAGGGTTTATGCCACAAATATCATTTTCTCTTCAACTCATCTTCATAAGTATGCATCCTTTTCTTTCTATATCAATCTTCTTCTTTTTTCATTTTATTTCATCTTGCTTTGATTGCATCATACTCTTTCTTAGGGTCTTCATAATGATATCCTTGATGCCTTCATCATACTTTGTTTGGTGCTTAATGGTTCCTACAAGCATTGTCTAATAGCGGAATGGCTAGTTCCAACATAGACTCAAATTTGTGACAATAGTTGGCCAAACTAAATTCCACCGTTATAAAACTCAACATAACCAACCATACTTACATCAAAATATTTTCATGAAATGTTGAACTCTAAAGACTTCACTTGACTATACATTTTGCTTGGGATGTTGAGTAACATCAAACATGCACCCTAAGGATCAATAACCTTTTCATGATTATGAATTTTTACTTAAATTTCTTTCAAATTTGACATATAAGCAAGACTTCGTCATCTTGACTTAGACCCTTAACATCAATAATCGTCGAACATATCTCTTTTGGGAGAAGAATGGAAATTATACCACTGGCAAAATTTAGCCCTTAAATTTTTCCTTGGTTACTTTTAAGATTATCTTATTTTTAGTGTATATTAGTTATTCAAAGGTATGGAATGAACTTCAATGGTTTTTTTGGCTCTTTCAATTTACTAAACTTATAAAGGAATTAAGATAAAAATGCAATATTCTAAGTTCATTTTTCTTTCAATGAACACTACACAAATTGGAAGAGATTAAGAGGTTCATTTTTTTCAAACTCTTCAATAATGCAACAAACTAACCAAAATAAAGATGCCATATAATTTCTCCAAGAATATGTAAATCTCTAAAACAAACCAATTCCTACATGTAACTTCATTAAAAATCAAAAAATTCCTAAAATGATATTAAAAATGCAATATGATTCTTTTTAACCCTTTTTTCTTTCAAATGAGATAAAATGCAAAACTTAAGATGCACATGCCAGTAAAGAACAAACTAAACATTTCTAAGCAATTATAAACTCAAACAAACAAGTTAAGGTTAAGAATTTTTGAAATTTTTTACCTACAAGAGATGGTAATGCCTATTTGTGTAGCAAAAAGTGGCCAAATGGGGATGGCCATGAGTTTTCATTTAGCAAAGAATGACAAAAGTATATGGCCATGCCTTTTATTAAGGAAACACATTGTTGGTTTTTACCATCTCCAACAATAGTCGTGAGTGTCATGGAAAACAATCAAAAAATAAAAAACAATGGCCGTAAAATTAATCAAGCAATCATGCATGCATATAAGATTAAAATGTGCACATTACAAGGTCTAAAATAACATTTTAGGATGAAAATAAGCAAGGAAAAACACCAAAGAACTAAGGAAAGAAATCTAAGTTCTTCCCAACTAGAATCGCCAATTCTCTTATAGGGAAAACTACCTAAGGTCCATGTAACCAAACCATCACTGTATGGGTGAGGCTTAATGATAGAGAAAGGGATATAAAACATATCCTACTCTCGTAAGAATAATATGCATCTTAAAAGTAAATGATAAGGAAAGAAGGTAAAAAATGGTTATGAATAGTTATCCAAAGTATCTAGTAAGTCTCACTTGATCTCTTTGTATCTTTAATACTTTATCGAATAGCCTCTGTTATCACTTAAGAATTCTAATACCAAAATTTCTCATACTAGCTTGATGATAAAAGGTCGGTGCTAGTCCAAGTTTGATTTTGTTTTCCTTTAGAGTCTGAGTCTTAGGGGGTCTTGAGTCAAGTATGCATTCTCATTCATCACTGGTCATTCTCATTTATCTCCTATCTCATAGCCATGTGTTAGTTTGATTTAAAAATTACCATGTGCCACAAACCCTTTTAGGTGATTTCTAGGGGTGATTTTAGGGGCGAATGTTCGCCCTTTGGAGAAATTAAGGGGTTTTAAATTTTTAGTTGGCGAATATTTTGTATCATAGTACATTTCTATAAATCACCTCAAATAGCCCACCTTATTTTAAGGGAAAGGGTAAAAAAGGTAAATTTAGCCCTTGAAATTAGGAGTTACAACCTTCCATTCGCCCATTTTCAAGAATAGGTTTTATTTAAGTGAATCCATTCGCCCATTTTCAAAAATAGGTTTTATTTAAGTGAACCCTATGGGCCAAATACCATATTTATAAAAGAGGTATGGTAAATTAATAAAAGTATAAATAAATGAGAAGTATGGTAAATAAATAAAACCCTTTTTATATTTACTCCATAAGCCACCTTATATTTAAGAACACTAAAAAAATGTGTTATATTTAGGTGAAGCTTATGGGCCAAATTATTATTAATACCGTGCAAAAAAACATTATTAACCCTAATATTAATATTATTAAAAAAAGATGGCACATGGTATTGACCCATGGTATTCACATGGAATGCAACCTATTTAAAGGAGGGAATTAAACTAGCATAGATCCATCTTTACTCTAGATCAAATATCGTGATATGCAAACTAACATAGAGTGAAAAAATATTTGATC